>JAHBMJ010000216.1:0-53692 GCA_018398765.1 Chromera velia | reverse complement strand
CCCCCCCCCAGCAGTCAACCAACCAGTGGATGAATTTAAAGAGGAAGGAAAGAGAAGAAAGTCAAAGACGAACAAGAAAGAAGAAAAAAAGAGAGGAAGCAGAAGTACACCAAACATACCGAATTTTCTCTCCAAAAACGCACCCAATCAATCAATGGGATTTCCGACCTTGTTGACACTTCACAGTGCTCTTCCGCCCCCTCCCCCCATATTCACAACGGATGCAGCACACCTACCCATCCAGAAAAGGCGTTTACTAAGAACAGACGACCGAAAAGGGGAAGGGATGACAGGACGAAAGTGTTCGAACATGGTAAGCGAAAGGAAAGGGCGAGAAAGAAGGCAGGCGCACGCAGTGCAGACGATGCCAATCAGTCGATGACAGATTCCTTCCTGGCACAGCATGCAAGCAGGCATTCTGTCATTGTTGTCGCCCTTCACCATCCATCCCCCTTCCCCGTGGATCCTCCTTCCCTCCCTCCCTCTCGGACGCACTTGAGCGAGAAGAATCAAGAGAAAGAGACAGGCAGACAGAACTGCGAGACAGGAGCAGAAGAGCGGAGTGTCTGTCTGTCTGTTCTTACGTTCTGATCCTTCCCATCACTTAATTGCCTCGACTTTCGGATGGATGGATGGATGTCTCATTGTATGTATGCGTCGTCTCTTACCCCCTTTCCTTTCTGCTTCGTGCCGTCTTTTCCAAATCCCCTCCACCCTTGCCCCCTCTCTCTCTAACACCCACACCTCCCTCACGTATTTCCGACGTCGATGTCATCAGTGTCCGGCGGACCACCTATTCCTGTGTAGCCTCCACCGTTGGTCCTGCCAGAATGCTGATGACTCGACCCTTTGTGGTGCAGAGCGCACGCACAACAGCAACAGCAGCAGCAAGTCATGAGGAAGGCTGCAATGAGGAAACAGAGGATGATGAGATCCTGGATGCACGGCTGGACTATCGGGTAGGTCTTGTCCTTCCACCACTGCGTCGTCCAACCACCGTCGTCGCCTTCCAGGTCCGCACATGGGTCAGTAGTGGGGACTTCCGTTCCTCCTCCTGTGCCTTCCTCTGTTGCTGCTACTGTCGTGGTGGCATTCTGGGGGGGGGCGGTCGGGGTGAGATCGTCCTCGTTCTCCGTGGTTGTCGTTGGGGCCTCTGTGGTTGTGGTGGTTGGGGTGGGGACCTCTGTGGGGAACCATGAATACTCTGTGGTCGTGTTACCTTCTGGGGGCGCTGTGGCTGCAGGCAGGCAGGGAGGGAGGGAAGGAAGGGAAGGAGGAATGGGGATTGAGGGAGATCAGTGAGTGATATGTATGAGATGATGCTGTCAGCATTCGATCATTCGATCCTTCCTTCAGTAATTCGAGTATGGGGGTTCTCGAATTTAATACATCGTCCGCGGGTTCTCAAAGCTCCCAGTCGATAGGTGCATATTTGACATGCACCCATTCATTTTATCTATCAATCGCGAAAGCACGGGCGAAAGTCCCCCTGTCCTAAGCATATGCAGTCAGATCCAAAGAAACAAGGGAATGGCAGATGAAATGAGCCGACGCGCTCAGGAGGGAATGATTTCCGAAAAGGAAGACTCGGCTCTTATTGCGTAGACACCAGTGCGACAAAACCTTCTTATTCTCACTTTGTGTGTCTTTGTGGCTGGTTTTGTTCTGTGCAGCTACTCTTTACGCCCAAGTGATTGCTTGATTGATTGGCAGATCATGTGTCGATCGCATCAAAGAGAATGGACTGACGGCATGCTTCGTATTGGCACTGTGAGGTTTCCTCCAGGGGTGCGTCGGGGGGGCAGTCCTCTCCTCCAGGGGTTGCCTCTCTCAACACAAACCTGCAGACAGGCAGGCAGGCAGGCAGGAAGATGTGGTATAAGAGAGAGAGAGAAACAAAGCTCATGGATGCGTCAAACCAATTGTTTCCTGCCAGCCTTTTTTGCGCTGGTATGGCAGTTGAAAGCGATAATGCGCACCATAACGGAAAATCAATTAACCCCGAGAAACAGAGAGAGAGAAAGGCACACAAACAGGTCCACACACTTGCCCACCTCTTCCGCTTCATCGACCCTATGCCGCACGTGGCAGAGCAATCACTCCAAACGCTCCAGGCAGCCAGCTGACAGTCCACGGCTGCACGAAGAAAAGCAGAAGTATGGTCAGCGAAGTAGATGCACTTTCTCTATGTTGTTGTTGTGCTTTTTCTTTCTTTCATATGGAGATGTACCCGCAGAGCTAGTGACGGACAGACAGAGGGGTGCAGAGAGAGAAGAAAATACACAGCCGTACACGTGGAGAGAGTCTGTCGCAGACACAGCAAAACGCCACCGAAGAAAGAGACGATAGAAACAGATGGAGGGACGAAGGGGGAACACGCACCCAACGGACGAATTTGCGGCGAGAAGGAAACAGAGGAAAGGAAAGGAAAGGGCGAAAGCGGGGAAGGAATGAGATGACCGTTCCCCTGGAGCGACAGAGAAAGAGACAGGAAAGAAGGAAAAGAAAGGTGGAAGGAAGGAAGGAAGGAAGGAAGGAATGAAAAAGAGAGAGAGAGATAAGGAAGGGCAAAGCGAACACACACACACACACACACACACACAACTCACGGCAAACAGTCTCGAAGCACGTCTCCGTCTCCTCAAGATTTGCCGGACACTCATTCCCTCCGTATTCTGCTTCCACATTCACCAGCCGAGCGCGCATATGCAGTCCCGCACCGCAAGTCGCAGAGCAGGGCCCCCACTCACTCCATTCTCCGACCTCGCAGTGAATGGCTGCACGAGACAAAGGAGAAAACCGGCAGGCAGGCAGGAAAAAGGAAAGACAGTTAGGGGGCTACCGAAATCGTGCAGTGTCTAGTGGGCCTAGAGGAAAGAAGGGACGGAAATAAAAACGGTAAAAAAGAAAAAAAAAGGTAGAGCGCAGCACGCGAGGTAACAGTCAGAGCGACGCTGAAAGGGGAAAGCGATCATTGGATTGCTGTGCATGAGTGAGCTTCTTGATCACATTTGAGTGACTTGATGTTTGAATGAGAGTAAAGGAGCCATCAGAATACTGGGAACACATACCATGGGTTTCATTCTTTAGACAGACGGAAACACAGACATGCAGGCACACAGGGACAGACCGTACGTTTTTTTTTTTCCCGAGTGACAAGACTAACACACACACACACACACACACACACGGACACACGGACACACACAACTGACTAACTGACTGACGGCATTTTGTTTCCGCCTCGCATCTCTCCTCGTCGACCAGCAGGCCCAGCTCGATGCACGGTTTGCCCCCGTGCTTGGATGGAGTCTCGATCTCCCTGTAACGCACACGGCTCCCCTCTCCGCACGCAGAGTTGCAGTCTGACCATTCGGTCCAGGAAGAGAACACACAGTCGATCGCTGCACACAGAGAGGAAGGAGAGAGAGAGAGAGATGGAAAGGACGTATTCATTTTCTCCCATACGCGCCTCATGTCAGTACATAAGGAACCCACAGGCAGGCAGATACATGCGCAAATGAGTGAGGGTACAAATTTCATACGTCGCAGCATTGCAATTGAATGAGTCGGCTCTTTGAAAAATCAAAAACAAGAAGACACCACGTCTGCGCCCAGAAAATGGGGGAGTGAAGGAACACATAGGAAGGTGAAGGAGAGCAGACACGGAGGTGACTTTCACATCCTTTCGACCACTCCCTCTGAAAAACATGCATACAAAAATCCGTGCGTACATACACACGTCTCTCCATGACAAGTGTGCAGACGAAAAGGAGAGAGAAAGGAATGCAAAACCACCCTGTGCTTTTCCCACTTCCTTATGAGACAGTTAGCAAGCGGGCGGAATTCTGTCGAGCGACTTTGTTGCGTCTTCTGGAATCCTTCCATCTTTATCCACTCCGAACGCAGGCCGAGAACAACCCGAACGGAGAAAAAGAAGAAGAAGAAAAAGAAGAAGCGAGCAAGCGGGACCGGCACACACACACACACACACACACACACACACACTCACATACACAGACTGACGGCAATCTCTGTCCTTGCAAGGGACGGTCTGAGTCAGCGCATCATCGGTGGGACAGGCCTCCCCTCCGTTCTGTGCCTCTGCCAAGATCTTCTTTTGTCTCGTTCGAGATCCCCTTCCGCACGTCGCTGTGCACTCATCGAACGCTCCCCACTCAGAGACTTGACAGGGGACGGCTGCAGCACCAGCACATTCAAACGAACAGAAAGAGAAGAATACACATGTGTGCACACACGGAGAAACGGGGAGGGAACCTGACACCGGGTGGGCCACTGCACAGTCAAGCGGAGCAAAAGGGAACAAAACGAAAAAAGGACTCTTTGGCCCCCTCTTTTGCCGCTGACTTTTCTTCCGGAAGCTCTCATGAAACACAATGGAAGAGACGAAGACGAAACGAGACCGCAGAGGGGAAATACATAACAACTGGAGGAAATGGACAGAAGAGATGGAGAACCGGACGTGCACTACGGCCTCTTACATTCATTCCTACATGCTGGGAGGAAGGGGTGATTGCAGAACAGACGTCATGCATGCAGGGAGAAAAAAGGAGGGAAGGAGGAAAGAATGGAAGAGACCGGAAACTAAGAGAGGAGACTCACGACATGGCTCCGGGTTGCACATTTGGGTGTCCACCATCTCTGCTGAAGGTGGGCAGGCGTCCCCCCCGTGTTGGGCTTTCAGAATGATCTCCCGTCTCCGCGTTTGCGTGCCCCCGTCGCAAGAAGCTGAGCAGTCGCCCCACTCCCGCCACTCAGATACCAAACAAGGCACGGCTGCAAAAACACAACATGCGAAAGAACAGCAGAGGTATTAAGAAACGGAAAGGAAAAGATTCTTTCACCCGTATGCCTCCCTTCTCGCCTTCTTTGCCTTTTCCCCTCTGCATCTGATTTTCACCTTTCTGACAGTTTTCGACGCACCCGGCAAACAATTCAAGTATGTAAAGACAGAGCAGAGCAGAAACAGACAGCCCCCTCGATCATGCGGAGTCTCTCATCTGTCTCTTCTCGTGGGACTCTTGTCTTTTTCTTCTGTTCTTTCCCCTCTCCTTCCACTATTCCTGCTTTCCTTCCTTCCGTCTTTGCATTTCTTTCTGCATGTGACGCACACTCTGTGCAAAGCTTAATTGTGGAGTCAGACAAGAAGAAGGACTGACGGCAAGCAGGGCGGCAGCACGACTCGAGTTGCGTCAGCTCTGCGGGACACTCCTCCCCCCCGTGCAAAGCCGTCTGATCAATCTGGCGGGTCCTCTGGCGAGTCCCGTGGCCGCACGTCACTGTGCAATCGGCCCACGAGCTCCAGGGGGTCAGCGTGCAGTCAATCGCTGCAAATAAATAGACAGACAAGAGAAAAAGCCAGAGCTTCCCTTCACTCTGTCTCTCTTGCTCACGCACACACAAGAAGAGGAAAGAGAAAGGTTGAGAGAGAGACAGAGAGCGCGATTTGAGGGAGGAGCCCCCTTTCCCCTCCATTTTGCACATGAGGGAGCAGGGGAGGAGAGGAGGCGAGTGAATGAATGGGCTGATTTGTGTCAACACGGAAAAAGTTGAAAGAGAGACCTTTAGGCCAGAAAAGGGGACACAGAGGGAACCAGTCACGAAACCGAGGAAACATGTGTGAGAGAGAGATTGGGAGAGAGACTGACGGCAAGGTGATTCTGCCTGGCACGGTTTGGTCTCTTCCATTTCGGGTGGGCACGCGACCCCGTTGTGTTCCGGTTCCGTTGCAATCTCCCGTGTTCTCCTCTTCGTTCCCTCACCGCACTCAGCCGAGCACTCCCCCCAGTCGCCCCAGTCGGTCATCACACAGTCCACGGCTGCACGATCGAACACCACACGCAGTCCCCCCACAGAGAGAGGACAGTCAGAAAGAGCGTCATCGACCCGACTGGGTCACAGCCAGCAGGCAGCTAACGAAGAAACGAGAAGAGAAAACAGCCAGACAAAACGAAAACCAGACAAACTGTATGTTTCCTTCCTTCCTTGCTTGCTTTCCCTGCTCCTCTACATGTACCAGACAGACCGGTAGAGACAGGCAAACAAGAGACAAAGAAGAAAAGACAGACAGACAGACCGGTAGAGACAGGCAAACAAGAGATAAAGAAGAAAACACAAACAGACAGACAGACAGACAGACAGGCAGAAAGAGAGACGAACGAACAAACTGACGACAGGGGTCCACGTTGCAGCTCCGTGTTGTGATCAGTTCTGCTGCTGCGGGGCACGCCTTGCCTCCATAGAGCGCTTCCACGAGGATTTCCTTTGTCTGTTGCTGCTTCCCCCCTCCACAGCTGAGAGAGCATTCCCCCCAGGGGCCCGGAGGAGACACTTCGCAGTCAATTGCTGCACAATAATGAAGGCAAACAGACAGAGAGTCCAGACGCATGAACACACACGGCCACTCCTGGTAAGATGATACAAAAAGACGCAACACAAGAGCCGCTCCACAAACTCACTCAGAGAAAGACTCACTCCACAGCTAGTGGAGGTGTCTGTTCTACCCACAAAAAAAAAAAAAAACGAAGACACAAATGTGCCCCCCCACAACCAACCAGGGGACAACAACAAAGCGAATGAAGTTAGAACGAACGCAGACGTCCCATCATTGATGCATCATGAAGAACATGAAAGAACGATACAGGCAGACAGGCATTCCGAGTTAGTTGTTTCCTTTTCGCGGTCCAGCCAGCAGTCAATGCGTTCTCTCTCTGATACTGCAGAACACTTTTTCTTTCTCACGCGGTCACCATGAACCCCATGCCTGTCTGTCCATCTCTCGCAACTACTGTCTCACAGTGCTATGACATGCAGTCCATTTGGTTCCTCCCATTCAATTCCATTCCATCCGATTCGATTCCGTTGCATTCCATTAATTTGACTGGACTTGACTTCACTGACGGCAGTCGACATCCTTGCACTCTCTCTCCTCGACCAGATTCGGGTTGCAGGGTTCTCCCATGTGTGCAGGGTGTTGCACGATCTGCCTGTTGCGGCTCTGGCTGCCGACTCCGCAGGACGACGAGCAGGGCGCCCACTCGCTCCACTCGGACAGTTTGCAGTCAATGGCTGCGAGACAGAATGCAAAGCGGAAAATGACACGCGCGCGGAGGAGCGAGGAAAGAAAGAAGACACGAAAACTGAAAAAAATGATCGAACGACAAAAGCCTTTTCCGAAATACAGCCTGAGAGAGAAAGAGGACCAAAGCACCTTCTCAGGCCTCTATGACGCAACGGCAAGTCAACCATGCGAACATCTGAAAAGAAAATCAAGGCAGATAGTTGCGAGGGATGGACAGAGACGGCAACATAAATTGGCGTAAAAAGGAACAGCAGACCGATACAGGAAAAAAAAAAGAGAAAGACAGGCAACAAGAAAAGGCGGAAAAGCGGGGAGTCGGGGAGAGAGAAAGACAGAAAGAAACGGCAGACAAGAACAGAAAAACAAGAAGGAAAAAAAAAAGCTACCGACGGCAAGGAGGGGCCTGGCAAGTCATCTTTTCGATCACGTGCTCGTCGCACTTCGCTCCTCCGAATTTTGGATAGGAGAGCACTCCCCTTGTTCTCGCCTGCTCTCCAGGACCGCAGTCAGAAGAACAGCACCCCCAAGCGGACCAGGCCTCCATCACACAGTCAATCGCTGCACGCAAACCAGAACACAGAAAAGAAGCACATTTTCTTTCTTTCTCTCTCTCACACACACACAGACAGTGTCCGGAAACGCTAAAAGGGCTGAGTCGAGAATACAAGGAAAAAAGGGGGAGTGCACACGAAGAGGCTACCAGGCAGAGGACGAAACGATAACAAGAACTCAACATGAAGGCCCCACTCAACCACCCAACGGTGCAGTGCAGAATACCTCCAGTCCAAAATATAATGACGCAGTAACATACTCTCTCTCTCTCTCCCTCTCGAGAAACAGACAAAGAGAAGAGAAGAAATCAGTTATAAGACTGACGGCACTCCCGGAGTTTGCACGCCTTCGTTTCCTCCAGCTGAGGGCACGGGATTCCGGCAAAAGCAGCTTGGGTGGTCACGCTGCGGGAGCGCGAGTGTGTGCCGGGCCCGCAGGAGGCAGAGCAGTCAGAAAAGTCCTGCCATTCAGACACTTCACAGTCAATCGCTGCACACAGAGACATATACGCACACATAGCGCGAGATGAGGACCCAAGGAAACAGGCCGTCCACGGAAGCCTCGCAAGCTTCAGTTGCGAAGCGAAAACAAGTGAGATAGAGCAAGCCACGCATATTTCTTCCTCATGCTTACCCAGTAAGGAAACTAGATATCAAGAAAGAAAGCGCAAGGGTGCTTCTTCCTTCTTCCTGCTGACACATGCTGACACACTTGCAGAAGAAGGGCAACGAGACACACAGAAAGATATGGACCGACCAGAGGACGGATTTTCTTTTTCTTTTCCGAGAAAAGGGCAAACACGAGAGGGAATAAACAATGGTCAAACGAACTGACGGCAGTCTCGAAGTTTACAGTCCTCGGATCCGATTGTGTCTGCTGGACATTCTTCTCCACCATGTGCGGCGTCGACCACCACATCCCGGTGTCTGTTCCTCTGCCCGACGCCGCACGACTTAGAGCACTCTCCCCAGGCGGACCAGGGAGTCATCTCACAGTCCACAGCTGCAGTGAGTGTGTGGCAGGCGGGCAGACAGAGAGAGTGATGGAAAGTCAGTGAAGCAAGAGGTCAATGCGGCCGCCGCTCTTCTATTAATACGATCCGATCCACAGCTAAGGTGGCGCAATCAAGTGGATGCCAAAAAAATAAGACGAAGGAAGGGTGATCAGACGTCGCACCCAATCCAGGCAGTGGGCAAGGCAAGAAAGCCAGCACACACGCAGACTCTCACAAATATGCGAAATCTCTCTTAACTCGTCGATGCGCTCATCACAAACAACAGAAGAACAAACGGACGGAGAGGTACCTACATACATGGAGTAAGAGGAAGAGAGGAAATCAAAGAAAGAACAGGGGAGCTGAATGGAAGGACTACCAGAGGACGAGAGACAGAGAGCATGAGTGAGCAAAACGGAAAATGCCGTGTTTGCCGTTTTTGAAATACGCAGACCGTCAGAAAAAAAAATCGCGAGCATGTTGTCTTTTTGGTCTTTCAGAGTTGCTTCCTTGTGTCCTCTCTTTCTCTCTTTTCGTGTTCCTGTCTATCTATCTCTGTCTGTCGGTCCGTCGGTGTGGACCAAAGAAAAACGGAAGAGAAGACTGACGGCATGGCCCCTGATCACATTCCTGCGTCTGCTCTCTCTCGTCGCTGCACGGAAAGCCGCCATGCTTCGCAGGGCTGACGACAGAGCGCTTACGGGTCTGAGTCCCGACCCCACACCGAGCGCTGCAGGCCACGTCGTCCCAACTCTCCCACTCTCCCATCACGCAGTCGACAGCTGCAGTGAAGAGAAGCGAACATGTGGAAGAAGACGCGTTTGTGTGTGTGTGTGTGTGTGTGTGTGTGTGTGTGTATGACGACTCAAAAGGCTCTCTCTGTTGATAAACTGGTGTCGCAGGAAGAATCAAAAGAAGAAGACGAAAAGAGAGGAAGTAGAAATCCACAGGGACCCGTGAAAAGACTGAAAGCAAAGACATCTCTTGGACATTGGACAAACGTCACACACTCTCTGCTTCGGAGCCTAGAGACAAAAAAGGGATTGAAGAAATTCTGTCCAGCAAATTCTGTGAGTCAGCACTTACAAAGACATGACGGACTGATTTACTGACGGATGAACAGACAGATAGGAGAAAAAAGAAAGACAGACTGACGACAAGGTCTTTCATTGCACGCAACGGTGTCCTCCAGCGTCGCCTCTTCTGGACATTCCTTCCCGCCGTTCTGGGGCTCCACCAGAATCACCTTGCTCCTCTTTTTGGTGCCGCCTCCGCACGTCACGCTGCACTCCCCCCACTTACTCCAGCAGCTCACCAGACAATCGACGGCTGCAAGACCGCACACTCGGTCAATCAATCAATCAATCAACCAACCAAACAACCAACCAATCAATCAATCAATCAACCAACCAACTAATCAATCAATCAATGAATCAATCACATGCATGAGCCTTCAATCGCAAATACACACACACACACACACACACACACACACACACATATATATATATATATATATATATATGTATTATATATATATATATATATATATATACATACACCCGTACACACGCGCAGGTAAACAAGCGGCCACACTTTCGCGCGCGCGCACACATCAACACAGCCGCAGACGCGAAGACATCAATCATCTTTATCATCTTTATCTTTTCAACTCAAAGCACATACACACACCACACCCTCCCATACATGCACGCGCACGCCCGCCTGTACAGACACAGAAGCAGCGTAGCCCAGAAAAGCCTCTGAAGTAAAATACGAAGAAAATAGTGAGGAAACGAGATGAAAAAGGAAGAAGGCGAAAGAAATCCACGAGAAAGAAAATGAGGAAAATAGAGCAGCAGGAAGGCCGGAAGGCAGAACGGGGAGCAGCTGTGCAGGAGTCAGACAGGCAGACAGGCAGGCAGGCAGGGAGGGAGACTGACGGCATCCAGGGAGTTCCTCGCACGGCCCCTCTTCCTCTAGTCGGGAGTCGCACGCCTTGCCTCCGTGAAGAGGAACGACGGTCACCTCTCTGTTCCTCAGCCTCATCCCACCGGTACCGCAGGAGATGCTGCAACCCCCCCACTCGCTCCAGTCGCTCATCTCACAGTCAATTGCTGCGGGCACAGACAGACGAACACATCTCTTCGGTAAGAGAGTCCAAAGCTTAGCATGTCCAGGAAAAGGGAAGCGAGAAGCGTCTGCTCTCTTTTGTTGCAACAAGAAAGAACCCTGTGCATCGGCAATCACTCATGGACGAACACCGGCGAATCGGGCAGGAAACAAAGGGGCGCTTTCCAGATCTGTAAATTGTCTCATCAGACGTCAAAGCAGGCGGGCACACATTCGGACCGGCAAGCAGGCAGACAAATGGGAACGCGACTCAAAGAAGTATGAAAGCCAACAAGACAAAAAAAGAAAGGGGCAGGTAGGAAGGGAGGACCAGGAGATCTGACTGACGGCAAGGGACAGACTCGCACTCTCTTTCTTCTGTCAGTTTCGTGTCACACTCCTTCCCCCCGTTGGCGGCCTCTACCAGCACGTGTCTCTCTCGAGAGTGCTTCCCTGTGCCGCACTCGACTGGGCAGCTCCCCCAGCAGCCCCACTCAGAGAGTTCACAGTCCACAGCTGCACATACACACACGTAAAAGCATACAAACATACATACATATGAGCACACACAGAAGGCCCCTATTCGGGTCCGCAGAAGCAACAAGAACGAAGAAAGAGAAGCAGCAAAAAACAAAAGGGAAGAATCAGAGAGGCAGGCAGACACAGCGAGAGAGCCACACACCGACATTCGTACAGTGATACACAGAGAGATTTACACTTTGTCCACTCTCTTCTATGAGATTCAGGCCGAGAGAAAGAAAAGTAGACTCACAGAGAGACACACAAGGCAGGCACACCGACAGCCTTGGGGAACAAGGGGGGGGAAACGGGGACAGGCGGGAAGGCAGAAAGAAACCTAAATGCAGACAGCCGCATCTTCGTTCACTGAAGCAAAAGAGAAAGAGGAATGAATAAACACACAAAAGAAACTGACGGCATGCTGGCAGATCCGGACATTCCTGTCTCTGGGTCAGTTCAGTTGGACAGGGAGCTCCTTGGTGTGCCGCTGGCGTCTTCACCCTTCTGCGTCTGTCCTGATAACCCACTCCGCAAGTCGAGTCGCACTGACTCCAGCTCCCCCAGTCAGACATCTCGCAGTCAACCGCTGCACACACACACACACACACACACACACACATATATATATATATATACATGTGATATTTCGCAGATGTACGGACGGACAGGAAGGCAGACAGACAGAGACACAGACGGGAAGGCTGTTTTGTTCTGTCATGCAATTTTTCTTTCTTTGCAGCAAAAGGGCCCACGCAGCTCCGGGCAGGGTCTGTTAGTTAGCCTCGGAAGGTTCACTCACTCATTCATGCCTCTGGTTTTCCTTCTATCTCCCACATGCATGCACCCTTTTTCACTTCATGCACCGCTCTTCCGATTTATGAACAAACGGCAAGCAGACAAAAGGATTGATTGTCAGGGCAACGCTCTACATGTGCTTGTAGGCAGTTACATGTTTGCCGTGTACGTCGGCAGCGTAGATCATACAAAAGAGAACGTCAGAGAACTGGGACATGTTTCGCCAACAGGCTCAAACACACACACACACACACATACACACAAAGAGAGAGAGAGAGAGAGAAACACACAGAGAGAGAGAGAGGCTGACTGAGTGACGACAGCTGAAGGCAGGTCACAAATTATTGGTCAGAAATATGTTTCGAACATGAACCGAAGACTGACGGCATGGCGAGAGGTCGGGACAGGGCTCCACTTCCTTCAGAGGGTCCGTACACTCTTTCCCTCCGAACGCTGCCGCGATGGCTCTGTCCCGTCTGCGCTCTCTCATTCCCTCTCCGCATTCGCTGTCGCACTCCCCCCAGTCAGACCACTCACCCAGACGGCAGTCGATTGCTGCAAGCAAGGTCACACCCGCGCATTGTTGTGTGCGTCGGAAAAGAGTTTTCACCATCTACATGATTCTGCTTGAGTGCGGGTAGGCTCTCAGGCTGTCACACGCAGCGATCTATCTCCACGGAAGTGAGAGACGATAATTTGCCCATCCACTGTCGGTGTACAGTGTTCTTTCTTTCTTTCTTTTTTCTTTCTAAAAAAGAAAAAGGAAGAGAGAACTGACGGCAGGGTCTGAGGCCCTCGCACGGAGACGTCTGGGAGAGGATAGTGCTGCAGCCCTTCCCCCCGTGAGCAGGCTCGACCTTGACTGTGCGGCTGCGGTCCCATGTTCCGACCCCGCACGTGGCGCTGCACTCCCCCCAGTTGCTCCACGCGGACATGTCGCAGTCCACCGCTGCAGGCAGACAGACAGGCAGACACGCAGCGAAAGGGGCGGGGATGAGAGAAGCAGAGCTGTGTGACGGGAGGGGAGTACGTTGACAAGAGAGATGTTCCGTACAATGTGCGCAGGTCGGTCTCACAGCACTCCTGCAGGTCCACTCGTGGTCTCACTGCTTTGAGAAGAGCAAGCAAATGAGACACAGAGAAAGAAAGAGTGCAAGAGAGAAGGATTGGTACGACCCGCCCCATCCCATACGCATGCCGAAAAGAAACAAAGAAAGAGCAGAGAGAGAAGAAAACAAACTAACGAGACGAGACAGGATCGAGCCATTAACTGACTGACTGACTGACGGCAGGGCAGATCAGGGCAAGATTCGTATTCTGCCACTGAGGCACCGCAGTGGAGTCCTGGAGGGTCCTCGAGGACGAGTCTGTTTCTGTATTTGCCTCCGTTCCCGCACCCGCCGTTGTGGGAGTACACGCACTCTCCCCACTCAGTCCACTCAGAGTAAATGCACTTCGGCACGTCTGCATTTATTTTCGCACGCAGAGGAAAACAGACACGAACCGGAATCAAAGAAAATGAGAGGAGAAAGAGAGAAGAAAGTACAATCTTGCGGTTCCTTTTTCGTGGCTTGTATCTGAGCTGATGGGATCTCTCTCTCCTCGGCATTCTCTTATGTCACTGATGAGCACGAGATTATTTTTTCCTTCATCGTCTTTTTTCCGATTCCCGAAATTGTTGCCGAGAAGACTGCTTGCTGCGTTCCACTCTCTCGGTGTGGTCGAAGAATTTCTTGCTTATTTCCCAGAAAAGAGCGAAGCAAACCAATGACCTTCACGTATTCAGCGGTGAAAATCTGCAGTGTCTCGAAGATCAAAGTATCTTCTATTCTTTTTTTTCTTTGTGTCTGTGTGTGTAAGGGCAGTGCTTGACCCATCAGTCTCAGCTTCTTTTCGTAACAAAGACCATTTCTCTTTCTCTGTCGCTCTCTGATGCGCATGCACACTTCGGGCAACGCAAAACCACTCACTCACTGACTCACAGCATTCTCGCTCGCTGCACTCTCGCTGGCCGATCACCTCTTCGCACGCAGCCCCTCCCGCCGCCGCTTCCACCAGGACCTTTCTGCTTCTCTCCTGTGTGCCCTCCCCGCAGGAGACGCTGCACTCTCCCCAGGGCTCCCAGGGGGACATCTGACAGTCGACGGCTGCGGACAGACAGAGGGAAAGGAACGGAAGGGAAGGAACCACTGGGGTGAAGGGCTGCGCAGGTTTTCACACATAATCTCTACGAGAGCGCGACCTCGAAGTCACGGTAAGATGAAAAGGGGGAAGGAAAAGAGAGGCCACGAACACAAAAGAAGAGAGAGAACCCAGCCCAGAGAAAAGACCGGTTGACTACTTCTTCCCTTAGAAGAGGAAGAGGTTCTCAAACTGATGGCAGTCGCCCCGATTGCCAAAAAAAAAAAGGAAAACTGACGGCAGTCGCCCCGATACCCCTCCCCCCCCCCAAAAAAGGAAAACTGATGGCAGTCGCCCCGATTGCCAAAAAAAAAAAGGAAAACTGACGGCAGTCGCCCCGATACCCCCCCCCCCCCCCAAAAAAGGAAAACTGATGGCAGTCGCCCCGATTGCCAAAAAAAAAAAGGAAAACTGACGGCAAGGGTCCTGATTGCAGGGTCTGCTCTCAGAGAGTCCGGCCGGGAGAGGGCACGGCTCCCCTGCTCCCTCTGCCTTTCTCACGATTTCCTTGTGCCTCTTCTGACTCCCCCCCCCGCAGCTGGCCGAGCACGACTCCCAAGGGCCCCAACCAGTCACCTCACAGTCGACAGCTGAAGAGGACAGGAGAGATAAACATTCGCACACACACAATCGGAACTCAAACTCACGCACACGCATATACACCTACGTATATTCTCTCTCTCTCTCCCACCCACACACACACAGACACCGGCACACAGAAGCGCACCTCCTTGACGGAACCTGTGTATTTGCACTCTCCGTCTTTTTCCGTTCTGTCTCACACAGCCAACCTCTTGGGGGGAAAGAAAGCTCGCTTAATTGGGGAAGGAAGAGAACTCAGATTCGATCGACGATGAGGAGAGGAAGAACAGCGACAGACCTCGCGAAAAGTCGTCGGCAAAGAAAAGAAGAACAGCAACAGACAGATGGAGAGGAAAGAAAGGAGGGCTAGAGAATACAGACCGCTGAAAAAGAACAAAAACAACCCAAAGGTCCCCCCCCTCCCCCTCCATACACACACACACACACACACACACACACACTCACTCACACACACAGCCTCTTTGGATGTTCTGATGACTGACGGCAGGGATCGAGAGGTTCGCACTCCCCGACTTTTTTCTGCAAAGGAGGGCAGGCCTCTCCCCCGTGTTCTGCCTTCTGGGTCACCGACTGCGTTTGGAATCTCACGCCCTTATCTCCACAAGTGGCAGAGCAAGAGGACCACTCGGACCACTCACCGACTTCGCAGTCGACAGCTGCATGCATGGAGGAACGAGAAATTGAAAATGCCAAATAAAGGAGAAAAACAAAACGAGGAAGAGAGGCAGCTAGACACAAGGGCAGCAAAGAGAGGAGAAGAAAGGACGAAGAAGGGAAGAAAGGAAGGAAGGAAGAGTCGGAGAAAGGAAGAGAGCAAGCGAGAAAAACAAAAAAAGGGAAAGGAAGGAAGCAAGCAAGCAAGAAAGCCGACAAGTCAAGAAACCATGAAATGAAATGAGAGCCTGCCAGACAGCTCGGCCAAACAGGGAAGCAGAAAAGGAAAGGAAACACTCAGACAGACAGAAACGGAAAGTAAGAAATTAAGCTGCGACACCAAGCCAAAAAACAAACAAACTGTCTGGGAAAGACTCACGGCAAGGCGGGAGACCCGGGCACGCTTCATTTTCTTCCACCAGGCCGCATTTTTTCCCTCCGGCAGTTGGCTCGACCGTCACCTCCCTCCTTCGGCTCCTCGTTCCTTCTCCGCACTCGGCGTCGCACGGGGTCCAAGGTTGCCACTCAGACATCTTGCAGTCGATGGCTGCGCATGCGAAAAGAACACGCATTTTGAGTTTCCTTATTTTCGATCTTGCATGGGTCACTTTATGGCATTTAGACCTCGCACTGCCTTCACTCGATCCATCCCTTCATTTTGGGAGGCCTCAGTGGGGTGTGACACTCGGGAGACAGGAACGGCGAAACAGGGGAGGGGACCGGTGTCCTCTTCTCTTCTCTTCTGTCTTTTTCTCTTCCTTCAATCCTCTACTCTTTAAACCCTCAGGGAGGCACCAGACAGAGCAGGTGCGCAAAGTGAAGAGAAGTTTGGAAGAGAGAAACATAGCGAGAGAGACGAAAGGATTGACAGGCTGAGAGAGAAAGAGACACAGTAGTGCACACACACACACACACACACAGAGAGAGAGAGAGAGAGAGAGAGAGAGATCAGATGAAGGAGACTGACGGCAGTCGTTTTCATTGCACTCGATCGCATCGAAAAGTAAAAAAAAAAAAAAAAAAGATGAAGGAGACTGACGGCAGTCCTTTTCATTGCACTCGATTGCATCGAAAAGCTCCGACTCCGCAGGACACGTCCGCCCTCCGTTCAGTTCCTTCTGTCTGATCATCCTGGTTTTATGTTTCTGCCCCGTTCCACAGGTAGCGCTACAAGCAGACCACTCACTCCACCCAGTCACCACGCAGTCCGTCGCTGCATATCAACAGGAGAGAGAAGGAAGCATAAGCCGAACCATTTCCCACTCGGCAACGCACTTCGCAATTTCACTCAGAGAAAGAGACAGGTTGTGACTCAATAAGTCTACGGATGCATGAAGAGACAGACACACTCGCATACATACACGCGTACACAGAGGGGGGGCGATGAGGAACGGGAAGGACAGAAAGGGGGAAAGAGAAACACAGGGAGAGTCTGATATCAACTCGCCCACGTGCATGGCACTACAAAAGGGACGAAACCGCGTACGACTGTGAAGTGAGTAGACTGACGGCAGTCCGGAAGTTCGCACGACGAAATTTCAATCAACGCAGACTCGCACGGGCAGGGCCTTCCTCCCGCCTTGGTAGGGGCCTCTATTCTCCTCATCCGTTGTCTCTCACCGACGCCGCACGAGACGGAGCACTCCCCCCAAGGCCCAAATTCCGAAAGTTTGCAGTCCACGGCTGCAACACATCCATCCGTTCAGTCAAATGGATGTTCATTTGAAAGCTGAAACAAAACCTTCTGAAGGCAAACGAACGGATTAGTCAGTCACGCAGAGAAGGACAACAACAAAATGCACAGACAGAAACGGAAAATTCAAAAGAAATGATTGAGCGTATCTTCCCTTGATTTTCTCCAAGACATCAGAAAGCCACCTCTTTCAAGAACATGCAGACAGACAAAGTGCATCGATCGAAGAAAGACCAAGAGAAGAAAGAGGAGAAACGGGAAACGCCTGCATTCACAGTAGTTCATGCAGGGCGCTGGAAGGAAGGAAGAGGGTCATGTGTGAAAATTTAGGGAACAAAGAAGAGGAAGGAGTGACGACCAAAAAGTGAAATACAGAGTTACGCACACAGAAACACATGCCCAGAGAGAAAGAAAGAGAGAGAGAGACGCAGTGCATTTTTTTCTGTCGGCCTTCGGTGTTGCTGTTCCATGAAATCACACAGAGGCCCAATATGGAAGCCCACGGCTCAGTTCGACTTTGCCTCTCTTCGCGTCTGTTTGCTGTTTCAAATCCACGCATTCCATCCCCCCTCGTCTACTCTTCCACCTAGGCATGCAGGTTCTAATGCTGACGACTTACGGCAAGCGAAGTTTCCACACGTCTCTGTCTGGTTGAGCGCAGGGCAAGGAGCGCCCTCGCCTGAAGGGTATACCGTCACAGGCCGGTTCCGGACCCGCACGCCCTCCCCACAGGTCGCAGTGCATTCGCCCCAGACGCCCCAGTCACCCACAACACAGTCCACATCTGCAAGACAGAGAGAGAGAGAAAGAGTCAGAGAGAAAAAAGTTGGTGGTGAGCGTGCGTGTCCGTCTATTCACCTGTTCTTTGCTGAAAATGCCGAACAGACGTGGCTGCTTTCATTCATGTATACTAATGACGAATGAAGAGAGGACAGGCACGAAACAAAAAGCATAGCGGCACGGATCGATCCTGCACACAACGAACGCTGCCAGCTCAACTTAGTGCGCCTTCCCTCCCGACAGGCTGCATGGCTATTTTGCTTTAGTTACCAGCATTCACTCAACGGAAGGAAGAAATGATCCGTTCGTTGTCCCTCAGCAGAGTGTATAGGAAGAAAGAATGTACAGAAGACAACGAGGGACGGCATTCACGAATAAGTGAAGAACGAAAAACAAAAACACTCCCACATCGGAAAGCAAAGGAGACACTCACTTGCCACAGATGCAAACTCCGTGGGTACGATTTCGGAAGCCCCCCTCGATGCCGGCATCTCCGTCGGGCCCATGGGTCCGAACGAGCTCCGATGATAGGGGTAGGAGGTGGGCACAGCGGGTTTGATGGCGGGATGGGGGGTCGTTGTGCGCACAAGCTCAGAGGTAGTTAGTGTGGGGGAGGGAGTCGGCGCACCGATCTGCGACCCGCTGATTCCCACCACCGTCACGGCCCTCCACGATCCGCACATTTCTGATTTGTTGCCGGAGCAGGGAATCGTGCACCCGTTTGTCTGCATAAGTGCGTGCATGCACAAGCGAGGAAGGAAGAAGGGAAGCAAGCGCAGTGAGCATGCAGTTGCCTGCACAGGCACGAGAAATCGTGCACGGCAGAGAGTAGTTCCACGATATTTTGCGAGGCCCTTCTTGGAATCCAAGCGCACAGAGAGGGAAACAAACCAAGGTTGACAGAGTGCAAGCGGAGACGTGCAGTGCAGTCAAAAGCCGCACGTGAGTGGCCAAAGAGAGGGAAGAGCAGCCCCACCTTTTTTGTCGGTTCCTCCTCCAAGCAGTAGCACTTCCTCCCTCCTGCCAGACCCATGAAGTGGAAGTTGCCAGACGCTGACTGTGTGCACTTCTTTTTGCAGTTCTCATAAGAATTGTTTCTCCAGAGGAGAAAATAGTTCTTCCCGAGCCGAAACTTTCCCCCAAACAGACGCATGCTGTAGCAGTTGTCTGCAGCAGGCAGGGGGGAATTGAACAAACCAAAAGAATGAATGTGCGATCAAACGCGCTCAACACACGAGGCCATGGACATGGATGGTGAGAAGAAAAACGAAAGGTCAAGGGAAGCAACGAGACGATCAATCGATCGATGCCCGGATGTCTCTCTCGATCAAAAGAAAAGAAACACGTAAGAAACAACGAGACGAATCACCCACTCTCTCTCAGTCGAGGAGACATTCCCGTTCCGGCACAAGACAGGAAAAAAATAAGAAAACTTGTGAGAAAGACACAAACCAAACACATGAACCATACCCAGCGAAGAACGGAGGAAAGAACAGGCTGAAACTGAGGAGAGGGAGGGCGAAGAGAAGTGAGCAGAAGAGGGGTAACAGAGCAGTTACGTCAGGAAAGGTGTGCATACTTCCGCAAAAGAGCAAAGAGAAGAGGAGGGGACTGGAAACGGAAAAAAGAAGGGGGGAGGTTATACGTTGCTTTTCTGCATTTGTTGGTGACCCATCCTGACCACCCTCTCCCCATACAGTCCAGCTTGTTCGATTGCATAAATTGAGGTGTGGTGTATTCGCGCACCCACGCACGCACTCACGAACACACACACACACGCGCCCGCGGGAGAGAGGGGGGGGCGGGGGGNGGGGGGGGGAGGGGGAGAAAGAGGAGAGAGGAGAGAGAGAAAAGCGGCAGAGCACATGTCCAAGGGACGACGGACAAAACACCGACCGACCGTCTGAGGATTCTGTTGCGACTTTCATCATCGAGAGTTCTTCGTGTTCTCTCATCACTGCAACACAAAAAACGATTGACACAGAGGCCACAAAAACGCACAAAACACCAACCCATGAGTCTTTTCAGCCAGCAAGTCCGTCAGTCCACATCAGGGAAAAAAGAAGAAAAAGAAAAAGCAGCGCGGGGTCTCAGTGAGGCAGAGCGACCTGTCGCAGCAACGATTTACAAGCAAGAGAAAAAGAAAAAATGAGAGCTCCTTGACTGACGGGATCGGGGTACGACTGATGCTGCCCGTTGCCCTCCACAGGACTGTTGCAGATTTCCTCCACAGGGGAGACTGCACCGATTTGGCGGGAGGGGGGGGCCCGGCAATTCGTCGGTTGGCCAGCATCCCTCGTCCACCACGAGAGCGAATTTCTTCCCATGTCTTGCAGCGTAAAGAGCACAGTGGTCGTGTGAGATCTCCTCTGCCTCCAGACCCGCGGAGAAGAGCGTAATTTTTTCTCTGAGGGTTTCTGGAAGCTCCACGCACTCTGCCTGTGAACTCTCGTCATCTGCAGTGCAGAAATCAACAGAAGGCAAGAAAAGAAAGCCGAGAAATATGGCAAGGCAGTGATTCGGAGAAAGGCAGATGGTGCACAGCTGGTCAGAATGGGCTTGGGATGAAAAAGACTGACTGACATTCAATTGCGGGTGGCGAAAAGAAGGTTGGTAATGATGGAAGAAGCCTCTGTAGTTGAAAAACTGAAGGGGAAGTCCCCGCTCTTACAGAAGAAAAAAGGCCGGCTGCAAGCAGCACAAGCCATTCCTCTGACAACCTCATAGTCCACTCTCCCTCCTGCTACAGCCTTCTCACAAATGTTCTCTACGTTCAATCAGGGAGTTGTGGGAAAAGTCGATCCAGACCACAGATATGTACAGAAGAAGTCCGGACGAGCACCCTTCACTTGAATTTTCAAATGAAGAAAAGGTACAAAGAAGGATGCCCAGGCTGTGCAGGAGTGGTGTTCACTCATTCATTCATCACTTTTACACAAGAAATTGCCACACAAAGAAGCACTTCAGGAGCAGCACGGAACAAGGGATTGCCGACTCCGGCAGCCGTGAATCCAGCGGCCATGAAGCGTCTCATAGCGTCTCCTTTTGTATGGCGTTGCTTCGCAAGCCGTGGCCCCAGGCTGCATGCAGAAATGGATTTCATCCGGCATGCATGCCGTGGCCGCCCGGCCGGGTCTAGCTACAGATCAAAAGTTGCGCTTTCCCGGGCCACCAAATTTCCCACCATCCCGCATATTCCCGCATGCACATTCGCGCGGACTTTCCGGGACCACAACAGGGCGCCGATTGATCCGCCATTGCAAAAGGAGACGCACGCACTTGCACCTAAACAAAGTGAAGATCTGGCATGATCTGGCGACGTGTATTTTGGACTGGCAAAGGCTTACCGGCAGCTTACAGAGCAGGAACTACGTGTGGCTTCAGTTGGTGCAGCTTCTGCCACGCGTTCCGGGGTTGTTTAGTCTGTTTGCATTGTCTGTTCTTTGTTGAAGGGGCATCGTATCTCTTGATTGACTGATACGCTAGTGCGTCGGTATGAGGGGAGTCGTTGGTGCCATCTTCCTTTTGGGGGTGGCGGCAGAAGGCAGAAAGCACTGCCTGGCGGGTGACCTTAACGGTGACAAATGCCACATTCTGTCGGACATCCCGATGTCTTGGAATGCAGCAAGGCTCTTTTGCAAATACCAGTATAATGGAACTCTGTTCAGCAACATCAGGGCTCCTGAAAACGTTCGCAGCTTTGCCCATGAGTGCAACTTGAAGGCTACTGAGATGTTCAGAGCTGATTCTTGCTGGACTGGCCTGAATGACAGGGACGAAATTGGCGTATGGAAGGATGCAGAGGGGCAGCCTGCGTCCTTCTTCAATTGGGAAGCAGATCCCAACAAGACTGCGCTCTGTAGAGGAGAGGGAAGAGATCACAGAGATGAGTGCGAGCCTGACTGTGTGATCGTTGATGGGGGTGACTTCTTCTTCAAGGCAGTTGACTGTGAGAACCGTTTTCCGTTTCTTTGCGAGACAGATGCCAAGGAAGAGGACTTCTTGATCTCTGAGTTCAGCATTGTTGCAAAGGACGTTAGCACAAACGACTTTACCGCGCCAACAGCCGAAGACCTTCACCTTTTCGACACAGCATCTTGTGTAGCCGATACTGAATTGGCACCTGATGAAGAGCGGTTCTCGGACAACCCTCCTGGAGTGTTTGCCTTCTTCCAACCGAATCCTGTCGACCTTCTTTGTTTCAACTTCTCCGCCCCCGAGGGCGTCACTCACGCTCTTGCCACGTGGACTTTCGGGGACACAGAGTGGAACGTGCCCTATCCAATCCTTGGACCGGAAGCGAGCAGAGTGCAGATCCCCAGGCTTGCCTCGTTCCAACAAACGAAGACAAAGAGAGGACAAAAGCTCCAAGTGGCGGTCGGGATCGACAACATGGACCCACCTATGGTCAGTCAGTCAGTCAGTCAAGTGGAGGGAGGACACCATGGTTGGATTGAAAAACGCCCATGGGCTTATTGTGCATACCTGCATGTACATGTGTTTTATGACTGTCAGTCAGCGAGCAGGTGGCCTTGCAAGGACTCATCCTTCCTTCATGCATGGAGGGACATGCAGTCTGTCTGAACGAATTCTTCGAGGGGACTTTTGAAAGAAAGATGCTTAACATTTGCTTTTGCGTGGGTGTGTTTGGTTCTTGTGTTTACCTCCTGTCTGCCTGCAAGGTAGAAATGGTCATGCAATTTGTCCTTTTTCTTCCCATTCTCACCCGCGCAGAACTTTTCCCTTCTCTCAATTTAACGTTCCACATACTCCGTTCTGTTTTGCTGTTGTGCTGTTTCACAGGCACGTCC
Source organism: Chromera velia (assembly GCA_018398765.1). Lineage (NCBI taxonomy): Eukaryota > Chromeraceae > Chromera > Chromera velia. The sequence goes on along the minus strand of JAHBMJ010000216.1, from coordinate 30,896 downwards.
TGGAGTTCGGATCAAGATCGTGGACGGGAGGAAAGAGAGGCTCGACGAGAACGGTAAGGAAGTTCCATCGTGTATGGACAGTGAGAAGAAAGACGTGGCACGAGTGATTGACAGAACAGGCGATCACCCGATGACTGGTGAGGCGCGAGACTTGATCGGTGCGGAATTTGAATTTGGGGGAGGGGGGCACCGAGAACTGGAGCTGCAAACTCTGGTGTGGAGAGATGTCCAGATCGATATTCCCGGTCAGTCAGTTAGGCGGGACTCTCTGTCTCTCTAGCTGTCTGTGTGTCTGTGTTCATGAAGCAAAGGGGGGAAAGAAACCATACAGTCTGTCTCCCTCTCTCTGTTTCTCTCTCTCTTAGTCACACTTTCCGTGGGTGTGTTTTCTCTCTCCACTGCCTTTCTCCCCTTCTTCTCCGTTGAGATCTCTTCTAGCAGCCGTAGCCCGACAGCCGTTTGTCTTTGTCAATCACTTCCACGTCAACACTGAGAGCAATCCCTACAGATGCAAGTAAAATGGACTAATGAAATGAGTTCTTCGCTCCCTCCCTGCAGGCGACTATGACATTTGCGTCTGTCTGTGGGGAAATGAGTGCGCGGATGAGACGCTCACCGAAGTTAAGTGGCTACAGGTGGGCGCATGTGCTCTGCTTTCATTGGATGGCGTTTTTTTCGGATTGGGGGATGGGCTGCCGATCCGCCTTCCTCCCTTTTCTCTACCTGCTTTGTATGAATATCAGTCCAACGAGCGCCCCGGTTTCCTGCCAGCTGTTTTTTTCTTGTGTGGAATCTGTCACGCACAAGCTCTGTGTGCTTGAGGGGAGAGATCACTGTCTGTGTCCGTGAGTCGACCCTCCCTCCTCCGCTCTCCCTCGTCCTTTCACCCAGATAGGTCAAGTCTTCACCCTTTATTCTTTTCTTTTCTTTTCTCCCGTTGTCTGTCTTGTCTGTCTGTTGTGCAGGCAGGCACAGTCCTCGTCGAGGGCGCGTCGGGTGACCCCACGGCAGAGCGCACTCTGGTGGTGGATGACCGCGTGTCGGAGTGGTTGAGAACGTGAGTGGGGGGGTGGGTCTTAAGGGGGGCCGCACGAGGAATTAAAGAGTTGATTGAGCCGGGGCGGCGTGTTCTTTCTGCATGCTCTCTGTGTGTGTCTGTCGGTCGGTGGGTCGGTCGGCCCCCTCACTCGAAGTCCCTCACGTGGAATAATTAATAGTTTTTTCGGGAATCTGCAGTTCTGTCTCTTCCTTCCTCTGCCTATGGACACGAAAGAAACTAAGCGAAGAGAAGAGAAAAGAAGAGAAGTGAAGATGAAGCAAAAAAAAACTAGCTAAGTCTTTCTCGAAGCTTCCAAGAAGGCTCAGCCTGTCTGCTTCCGTGCAACATCCATCGCGTCGTCATTTTGATCTATGCGCAGGCCGGGACAAATCGGATTTGTATTCATCATCCCTTTAATTACTTGCACTGGAGATGAAGGAATGAATGAATGAATTTCTAAGAATGCCTTCAGGTTCCTGGTGAACGGGTACGGCGTGAGCGACTGGATCTACCACCCTGAGCAGAGCAGGCTGGAGTTCGTGGAGCCAGAGAGAGGATGCAGAGCCGCAGTGAATGTGAAATGTGACGGAGATCAGGTCAGCAGGTGACGAGCTTTTGCTTGTGTCCGGCTCATGAATTAACAAAAGGGCAAATGAAGGCATAGTGGCATTCACCGTCCTCCACACGCTCACTCACTCCCACTCACACACACACACACACACACACACACACACTCACAGAGAGAGAGAGAGAGAGAGAGAGAGAGAAGCGAGAGGGGTTTCCAGGTTGAAGTGGTCGGACAGGACGGGCACAAGTGGTAACTGTTGCGTTCATTCGTTCTCTTGGTTCGTTTCTTTTTCTGTGCATTCATTTCTCTCACACATGTCTCTCTTTTGGATCGGCATGCCCTCCCTCTCTGCCTTACTGCTCGTGCGGGGTTTCATGGCCGGAAGACGAAGGCGGAAGGAGCAGGAGTGGGTGCGTAGATGTGTGAGGTGAATGTTTAGATTCTGATTTCTTTTTTGCGTATGCCTCATTCATTGTCTGCATGGTGCTCTTGATCGTTGCTCATGCATGGGCAGACGGGGCCGGAAGGCGAATGTGACACCGGCCCCGATTTCGAGATCGGGGGGGTCCAAGCGTGGGTGAATTTGACTTTTCGGGACTCTCTTCACGGGGGGGAGGCTGCAGAACCTGCCCGCGTTCTTGCGTGTCACTGCTACGACAACTGCGGCGAGGAGGAAAATTGGCAACAAGTACGTCTGTCAGTCGCTCTGTCTGTCTTTATTTCTCTGCTCTGTCCGTCTGTCCCTTTCGATTGATGAGTGGAGGGAGGGAAGGAGAGGGAAGAGAACCCAGACACATGGTCTGTCTGGCTGTGTGTTCGTCGAAAGTAACAGAAGAAGAAAAGACAAGAAGAGACTGGGCCGTCATGCACATTTTCTTGCACGTCATTCTCCTGAAGTCGAATGGATTTCTTCCTTCATTCCCCTCCTCCTTTTACTTCTTTCCTGCCTTCTTCTCATGCCTTGTTTGATACTGTTCACCATTGTATTCGTACTCGATCGCTCAATCTGATGGTGGGGGTCCTGGTATGTATGCAGGTGGGAATTGTGAACCTTGCGGTGCCTCTCCCGGAGGATCAGCAAGGGAGGGTACCTTGTGGGTTGTCGGGAGGGCCCTGTGAGAATAGGGGCGTCTGCGTGGCGATGCCTTCCGGTCTTCCTAACGAGTGCGTGTGCCCCCTGGAGTGGATGGGGGACCTTTGCGGCGATCCTAGTCCAATGGCGGAATTGCGCGGTGAGTGGGCAGCTGGGGGGGAGTGCTGCTGTGTTGCAATGCAAAGCACATTCCCTCAAGCTCATAGCAGTATTATTTGACGATCGACAGAATAAATCCTTGTTCCTATCTCGCGTGTGATCTGAAGGATCCATGCCGGGTGATCTCATCTCATGAAATGTTTGCGCTTCTGTCTGTCTACTCGTTGGTGAATCATTAGCGCCTCCATGCAAGCCTGTTTTAGTAAAGAGGTATGGATCCTTCTCTTCTCCGCACTTACTTTTTGCTTTCTTTTGCCGCTCATTTCGACGGAAGTTTCGCCTTCACTCGTTTTCTCCTCCAGAAAGCCTCGAAGGTCTTTTTTTCATCTTTGTCACCAGTTCCTTTTCCTTTTCCTCCTCCTAATCATCACTGGTCTTCCTTCCTTCCTTCCTTCCCACTGGCTGCAGATGTGCCTGACCCCTTCAGTGCGAACAGCAAGCGGAGAGTTGCCGAGATGCTCCGGGACTATTGGGGCAGCACGATGGGCTCAGAGCTGCAGAGACAAGTGCAGAACTTTGCTGGAGATTTGGGTGAGGATGGGATCTCTGCTTTCCCTTCAGAACAGCAGGAAGAGGAGGGAGAGGTTGTGGGTGAGGGTCCTTCTGAGGGTCCTCGTTTCCCTGTGACACCGGGACCCTCTGCCCCGCAGTTCAACAATCCCAGAGACCCTCGAGCATCCCGACCCCGTCTCCCACGTACCAGACGGCCCCGGCAGTATCCGTCTCGGGCTTATGAGGCAGAGTTAGATCAGAAGAGACGGCAAGTGCGTGGCCTTGTGTGGGGCCTGGTGATTGTCTCTGCCATTGCGTTTTTCTCCACTGTGACTGCTGCTGTTTTGATTTGGATGGGTCGGAGAGGGAAGCTGTTTTCGTCGTCCAGTGCCGGTGGGGGGGGGAGAGAAAACGGCAGTGGGGGTAGGGCCTTGGCACCTGTCTCGGAATTAGACTTGGAGGGTCATGGTGTGAATAGTAACAGCACTGACATGTTCTTTCTTTCCCCGGTTGGGGACGGCTTGAAAATGAAGGCAGCCTCCTTTGCCTCTGCCTCCAAGGCTTCTGCAGCGTACAAATGCACGGAAGGAGGAGAACGGGCAGAGGGGGGGACGGACGGTTGGGCAGGAAAGAGCAAGAGCACTAGCAGCTCGCCAGAGACGGTGAGAGATGAGGTGAGGAGAGCCAAGTCCTCTGCAGGATTCTCCCTCCCTCCCCCGACTGTAATTGGAGGTGCACACTCGACCTCTTCGTCGAGAGAAGAGGAAGAGGAATCTGATGATTTTGATTGTGGAGAGGAAGAAGAGAACCAAAGGTTGGAAGTTCAACAGAATGGAGGATCAAGATCGAGAGGGGAAAGCGGAGAGAAAGACAAAGAAAAAGAAAGGCAGATGGGCTTGGAAGGAGATCAGTGCCATCGTGATGAAACGGTTGACCGTCTCCAGAGCAGAGCGCCCTCGCCCGACTTTGGCAGAAGTCAAAATATCTCAGCAGGAGGAGGCGCAGCAGCATCACCAGGGCAGCGAGACATGTAGCAGTTCCGCAGTGGTGCTGTGCTGGGGGGAAGTAGTGGAAAAACGGGCCGGCATAGACTCTCAGGGTGATCTGATCTCTCCTTACTGATGTGAGAGAAACGCCTGCATGTGTCTACACTTGCCGGCACGTCGTGAAGGCTTCCGATTCCTTTTTTTCCTTTGTCTTGTCGTTGTCGTCGTCGGGTCATCCCTCCCCGTTCACATGCAGAAGAAGAATTAAGAAGATGGGAGGGATCGAGGCAGGCCGGCCAGTCTCCCTCCCGAGAAGGGGGCAGGCAGTAAGCGTGAAGCGTCAATTGTCCGTGAGATCTCTCTCAAACGAGATGATCATGCGAGAGAGAGAGAGACAGAGAGAAAGAGAGAGAAGGGTCACAAACAGGCAGAAAGACTGACTGTTTTCAATTGTACCGTAGACCTTGTTGAGGTTTCCTCTTCACAATGTCATGTTGTTTCACTGTTCTGCGCTGGTGAGTGAGTGAGTGCGTGGTCGCATGCAAATGAGTTTCCTTCATTTGTTCCGGTGGTGCGTGGATTGTGAGGGTCTGCATATGTGTGCACTTTCACTGCCATGCATGAGCTTCCACTCTTCGCAATGGAGAGTCTGCATGTGCGATGACTAGATTTCCTTGTTGTTTGAATGGACTGCTGCTGAGGGCAGTGCTGGATTCTCTACATGGCTCTTTTTTTGTCTCTTTTGTCGTTATTTGAATATTGTTAGAAAAGTTTTTTCTCCTTTTACCCTTGAGCCAAAACGGACAGACCGTAACATCAATATGCAAAAAGATTTTTTTAGACAAAGGAATGGCTTGCTGGTTAGCTCCATAATCAGCAAATCATCTAGTATAACATCCATTTAGAAATAAACTTGTAGCGGTAGCTAAAGCGGTAGTGACTAAACCTACCAGGCAATATATATAAAGCTTAATTTTCATACCAGCAGACTACTAGTAACTTAAAGAAGTCATATTCAGTTTTAGACTTTTAGTTAGTTCTAGCTAGAGTTTTAGTTATAATTCTATAATTATAGTTTTATTTTGAGATTTAATTTTGATTGATAATTCTAATTTTGATTCTGCTAGTATTTATTTAATTTGCCATAGCCGGAAATATATTCTTATTTATTGTTGCAAGAGGTGACAGAAGGCCCTAGAGAAGGCCAGTACCCCTAGAGTCTTACAAACGTGTGCATGTCCCTAATGCTAGCCCTAACGTGTGTACATTACTTCTAGCATTAATGATTCTATCGTTATAATCTCTATAGTGTACTCTAGAGTGTAATCTACTTTATTCAAGTTATAGAACAGATTTCCTTGTACGTGAGATTGCCTAACAGGTTGCACAGTAATAAATACTCAGGCTCTGTCATTAAAATCATGTATACACGATCCGCATCGAATTTTAAAAGAGTCCACACTTTTCACTCATGCGGGGAAGTCAGCGAAGGAACTAGAACAACAGGTCAGCGTGCTGGTTTAAATGTGGTGCTACTACTTTTTGATAGAGCACGGGGCCTCACTGCCACTCCAAATGACAAAGTCCACAAGGATTGCGGCATTGAAACATTCAAACAGTCGATCGAGCCTGCATGCATTCATGAGGAAACGCAACCTACACGATAGATCTGGGTTCACACGGCATCGACCGACCGATCGGTTGATCTGCATGCACCACAAATGAACGCAAACACGCATGCATGCACGTCCGTGTACTCTCGGGGTCCTCAGTCACTCACCCTTTCACGCATGCACAACACACTCAAATTCATCACCAGTTCACTACGCACCTTAAAGCGGAAACCAAATGGTCAGAGAGTGATCACGGGCCTAATGGAAATGGGTGCATGCGTGTATCGTCTAAGTGTACAATTTGTGACCGCCTCCCCTCCTGCGCCAAACGAATCTCGCACAACATTCAAAGACACTTTGTCAACAGACAGAACAAGCAAGCTAGGAGGGCGGTTGTATGCCGGTGCGAAAGAAATTAAAGTTGGCCGACCAATCAGTGCGACGACAGTGCACGAACACATAAAATGAAGCTCGCTCCTGACCACAACGAAATGATCCGACTGAAAGCAGAACGAGTGACGGAATGAAAAGACGAGACAACACCCGAAAAGAAGATAAAGTAAATCTGCATGACGAAATCAATTGGCACCGCGATTGATTGCGCTGATCAAGCTAAGGAGTGAAGAGGAAAGGAAAGCAGTGTTGATGCATTTTGATACATCAACTCAAAAAAGGAAGGGAGGAAGGAAGAACCCCAGCGCCCAGCTCCAACCAACGCAATTAACACTTTCTTTCTCTTTGGTCTACACCACAGTCAAGTCACTCCACTTTGAGCAACGTCGGGGGTTCCAATTAAATCCATTCTTTTCTTTCTCATCAAAATGAACGAATTTCGTGTCTTTTCTTCCATCAAAATGAACGAATCTCGTCTCTTTTCTTTCATCAAAATGAACGAATCTCGTCTCTTTTCTTACATCAAAATGAACGAATCTCATGTCTTTTCTTCCATCAAAATGAACGAATCTCGTAACCTTTCTTCCATCAAAATGAACCAATCTCGTCTCTTTTCTTCCATCAAAATGAACCAACGCAACGTGGAAGAAAGGAGACAACGGCACAACGTGAGCTCCTCGACATCGGACAGACAGACAGACAGACACACAGACAGATGGCCAAAAGGCCAAGTGTATGGTTACAACAAAGCAGGTTGCCATGACATCAAGACAGACAGAGACGGAGAGACAGAAGAGAGAGAGAGAGAGAGTGAGAGAGAGAGAGCCTACACAGTCGCGTAGATCCCACCCTGGGTGGGGTGGGAAGAAGGAGGGAGAAGGAAGGAAAATGGACGTGAAGCTAGAGAGAGAAGACAATAAAGTAAGGCAGCAAAAAGCAAAGAGGACAGACAGCTCGTGTAATACTTTGTGACATTCCTACGTCCCACCATGTGTCCTTCCTTTCCTCTCTTCCTTTCTGCGAGGGCGTGTGGGTGACCTGCCATTCCATCCGTCTGTCCTGCCTTCCACGTGCATGGAGGGAGGGAGGATCCATATTTTTCGCTCCACCAGACTGCCTTCCTTCTTCTCCCTGTCCCCCGCTCTCCGGAAGACTCACTTGCCCAACAGAATAGATCAAAAGCAACACAAAGCGAAGGCTCCGACCACACAAACAAAAAAACAGACGATCTGCTTACTTTCTTCACCTCCAAACAACATTTGGGAGGGACGGGGAAGGGACGTCACAGTGACCGCAAGAAATTCCAGACAACCAAAGGAAAGAAAGGAAAAGAAAAGAAAAGTAAAGACAGCATGTGTAAGAAAAAACTCCCTCCTCATAGACAAAACCCGAAGATTGAAGACAGTCAGTGAGTGAGTGAGTGAGTGAGCCAGCCAGTCTGGCAGAAGACAGACAGCGAGCTTTCCTTCTCGAACTTCCCGATCAGGCAGTCACCAATCCAGGTAGGCAGTCGGAGGGTCGCCAGTCCCCCCCCTCATTCGATCGTTAAATTCCTTCCTTTTATGATCAATCCATCCATCCAGAGTCCAGACACGGCAGGACATGACAGCGTTAGAGGGAGGGGGAAAGGGACGAGTCAGTCTATGCATGCATGGAGACGGATAGAGAGAAGAGAGTGCGAGAGAGTGGAAGACGAAGAAGCAAGAAGAAAGAGAAGAGAAGAGAAAATGAGCACAACTACCACGGCCTGAATTCCACCACCCAAATCCAAGTGGCTTCCTTCCTTCCTCGCTTCCTTCACTGCGCCTGACGAGACAGGAGAGGGAAGGAATACAGAATACAGAATCAGGCAAACAGACAGAAAAGAAGGCAAGAAGAGTCAGTCAGTCAGGCAGAAAAGCCGCAACTGCTCTACAGTCCTCGCCTTCCACCGGTCACAAATTTCCTTCTTTTTACAAACGTGCCAGAGAGCGATGAATGCAAATTCTTTGCACCCACCAATTAAAAGCCAAAACCTTCAAGACGAGGAAGAAAGAACAAACAGAAGATCAATCAATGCACAAGCCCTTCCAGGGCCTCCCCCCCCCCCCCCCCCCCCCCCCACTCACCCACCGACCACAGCTAGAAGCTACAAAACTCATGCACTCACTGCATCACTCAGTCAGTGGGCACGCTGGCACACACGCCTCATTGAAAACGAACAGACGATAACGAAAAAGGGAGGGAAAGTAACAAGAAGAAAACTCTCTCTTTCCCCCCCCCACCTCTTCTCTGAAAAGGACAATCAAACCCAACCATTCACCCCATCGGTGCAAGCCCACAACAAACGGACGAACGACTGCGCGATTGATTGATTGATTGATTGATTGATTTGGGGGCCTGCACGGAGTTGGCTTCTTTCTGGCTTCGCCCCTCACCCACTCCACTGAAAAGAAATGAATGTCGATGGATGGACAGATATAGCGGTCCATCAATCAACCATCAGTCTGCCGTTTCACCTTTCCGCTTGCCGCCTTCTTTTGGATGCATCAATCACACAGCAACACAGAGCCGATACCGACGCCGCCGCGTGTGACCACATATAGACCGCGTCTACCCCCCCAACAACAACCCCATCTTCTTCCCCCCCCCCCCTTCTCTTCACCAGAGGGTCAAAAGACGACCTTTCTTTCGTTCTTGTAAAGGAAAAACGAACTTGGAGAGAGCCCAAATCAAATGATCAAAGACTCATCTTGATCTTGATGCCTGTCAAGGGGCATCAAAAGGAGAATTCAACGTAATCACTACATCTCTCCACTCCTTCGCTTCCCCCACCCTCCTTTTCTTCCTGCATACAAACTCGTCTAATGCTGTCGCGATACAACTTCGCGAATTTCTCTTTCACTGCCAACTCCCTTCCCCGTTTCCCCCCCCCCCTTTCCATTTCCCGACCCCTCGCGCCCCCCCTCCGACTCCTCCCCTGCAGAGGACACCGGCAAAGGCGCCGACTTCAAGTTTGTCTCGGGAAAGCCCCCACTCTCTGAAACAAGCGAAATGAATCTCCGCTCGCGCTCGCCCCGCTCTTCTAGCTCCTCCGCGCTTCTCTCCTCCTCTTCCTCTCTGGTCTCTTCGTCACTGGTAAACTCGACATACCCCACCCAGGTGTCTTGGTATGTCACTTTATACCTGCATGCATGGATACAGACGTTGTCGATCATTGTGTGTGCATGTATACTTACTTACATGAGACAGACAGAAAAAGGGGTGGGTTACGCACGCTGCAAGTATGCTCGGCCGGAATGAAGGTCCCTCCCTCCTCATTGTGGTGCCTGCCTGCCTGCCTGCTGTCATCGTCGGTGCACTCTGAATGAATAGACGGAACAGACAGTCTGTTTTCTTTCTGACACGGTCACAGTAGTGCATAGTTGATTGTACGTGCCCATTCCAGACATTCTCTACCCACGGAATTTCACATAGGAGTAGTCCGCAGACATCTGACCGCCCTTGATATACAACTGCATATACAAAGACGGAGCGAGGAAAGAGAAAAGGCGATGAAGGCCATGCAACGGCAAATTGCCCGCCAACCGACCTCCACCAGCCGCCGTACAATACAAGCCACTCCCCCCTCTCTTTCGCCGCTCCCCCCTCTCTCCTGCCCTCATCACTAGCGGCAGCCGAACCGATGGTTCCCCACTGGGGGGGGCGCACTGCTGCTAACGAATGAAAAGCCCTGGGTCCTGGGTGGAGAGCCGAAATCGGTCGCGGGGTTTCGGGTGGAAAAGCGGCATTGTGGTGTGTGGCTCCGTGCAAACGAATTCTCTGCCAGGAGAACGGACGCGTCTGGAGATTTAGCACAAGCGCCTCTTCGTCGCCAGAAGGAAGAAGAAATGAGTGCGAGTCGACTGCAGAAATAAATAAAGCACATCAAAGCAAGCAAGATGCCCAACTGATTGTGAGAAACAGACAAAGCGAACAAAAAGACCATCACGACGGTACACACAGACAGACTATATCGTCTTTTCTTTCCTTTTTCTCTTCCTTTCTTTCAGACAGACAGACAGACACACACACACACACGCACAAAGGGAGAGAGAGTGAGAGAAAGAAAAAAAGAAAACAGGCGTGTTTCCAGATCAGGAGAAAGTTGATGGATTGGCATCAGTCACTGATGAGTGATTGTAATCCGCATCGGGACAGTTTCTTTTTGTGGAAGCACAGTGATTCACCGAGCCCCCCACACCCATCCATTCACCCACACACTGACGTTCGTGCTTCTGCGCCCCCCCCCAGAAGAGTATGCGTTTCCCTCCCGCAAGAGGAACTGCCTGGTGTCCCTGTCTCCCCAGCTGAGGCGGTCTGCTTTTTCTCAAATGCACACGCACACAGACAGACGGACAGACAGACAGACAGACAGACAAACAAGACAGGGAGGCAGGCAGGAAACAAGGTTTATGGCCCGGAAAGCGAAGCTAAGAGGGCACTTAACAAAAATTGCTCCCCTCAGACCGCGTGGATGATGATGTCGCCTGACGTTGACAAAAAGATTTGACACACGCAAAATCTACGGAAAGCGCAAATCCAGCTGAGGGGGCACTTAACAAACTTCTGCGAGTTGCAAAAACAAGTTCATTTCGCTTTCCGGGCCATTCGCACTGAGGGCGTCAGATTGAGTGGATTGAAAAGTCTGCTTCCAGCGAGTAACGACCGTCAGCAGACGGACACTCGAATACCAATCCAGAGAGAGAGCGAGTAGCTCAAACTGCTAATCCAAAGAGGAAGGAAACGGTGAAAGAATACTTTATTCTGCTTAATTTCCATCTCTTCCTCTCTCCCGATTGAAATGAAATCCCACGCAGGCCATCTCTTATCTCTTTTGTCCACCGACTCGTTGGTCCTTCCTTCCCTTTCTCTTTCTCTCTCTGTCTCTCTCTCTCTCTTCTGTGTGTTTTCCTGCCTTCCTTCCTTCCGTTCTTCATCCCTTTCTTTGCTCTCGTTATGCCTCCTTCGTTTGTCAGACGGTGTGTTGGTCACGAAATCTGATCCACTAGTTTTCTTCGTCTGCACTCGAGAGAGAGAGAGGGCAACAAACACACCGACAGACAGACTTTATGTTTCTGACAGAGAGACAGACAGACAGACAGACCTGCACATGTCTTCATCAAAATAGTCGTCCAGCGCCTCCTCGTCAATATCGAGCTGCCCGTCCTCTGCCTCTTCCAGAATCGCACGACGTACGCCTTCCAGCTTCGCGCACTCCAGGGGCATGTCATACCGCGTGCGCACGCGCTTCCACAACCATGTCCGGGTGCTGAGGGTCCACACGTCCTCGGGCAATTTGCCCTTCACTCCGGTCCCTCCAAACACAAACAGCCGCTCTTCAAATTGCCCTGGGATCTTGTTCCCAGCCTCATCCCTCACAGGCACAAGGGCCTTCGTCATGCTGTGAGACCATCTCACTGGGGGTTCCAATCGAGCGTTCAGGTTGCGCGTCTGCAGTGCAGCATCGGAAGAAGGCGACCCACACATATGCAGAAGGAGACGGGTGCGTATGGAGAGATCGAGAGGCAGGAACTCGGGCAATGCAGACAGAGAGAGTGATTGCCAAAGGACATGAGCAGTCACTCCTCCTGAAAGAAAAATGCCCCAGAGAAACGAAGTCCCTTCCAGTGGCCAGGCAGGCAAATGGTGCGAATGCAGAAAGAAGAGAAGAGAAAATACACGCACACGCACTGCTCTTCCCTCGTGAAGTATCTCTTCGATACTTCGATGGGTTCTTTCTCTTCTCTCTTCTACCATACCCCCCCCCCTACCTCTTGGACGAAAGTTTCCTTTGTCTCAGGATCAATCCCTAACAGCTTGTAACGGTTTCTGCAAGCAGACAGCCGGGAAACAGAATGAGTAGATACGCGTCGCGCAGACCAAGCACGAGCATACGCAGCCGCACAAGCATCCAGAGACACCTCCCCCACAGACGGAATGGAATGGCGGACACCAGTACCCACCCACTCCCACCAGCTAAACGTCCTTCCACCCACCCATCCAGCCAGCGAATTAACCACAAAGAAAGAAACATCAGTTCTCTCTTTTCATATTCACTCCCTCCCTCGCTTTCCTCCCACAGGGGCCGGCCGGGACCTCTCCTTTCGTTCACGCCAGCGTGTGTGTGTGTGTGTGTGTGTGTATGCGCGCGCGCGCGCTCCACTTTTTGCCGTTCAGTCGGTCGCGCTCATCGGCCCGATGTATTGCCTCATACAGTTTCTTCTCCTCCTCCGTTGATCCGGTGTATCCAGCCGCTCCCTCCAATTCCTCCGGCGCAATCCCTCCCTCGCACACCGTCCACTGATATGCCCCCCACGTCACTCCTCGATCGCACATCGTGCTGGGTTTGCAAATCTATCTGCTTGCTCGCTCGACGTTGGTGCCGCCCCCTTTCCTTTCGTTCTCAGTCGTCCCTCCCATTTCTTTTTTTCTACCTCAATTAACAGCTCTTTGTGCTGCCCACGCTTTCACTGCTGACTGACTGAGTGACTGATTGACTGACTGACTGACTGACTTATAGGAGTGGATGTAGATTTTGCCCCTTATTTCGACCATCTGAAATCGGGACATCGGGCCCCAGGGGAGCGCCACAGGCTCAAGATTCCACCTGCAGTCAGTCAGTCACTCATTCCCAAGCAGCCAGGCATGCACAAAGATGGATACACCGGAGTGACTCTTGGGAGAAAGACGTCCGGCAGCACCACCACCACACTATTTGAACGTTCGCCTCCCTACCGCTTCCCTCCAATTCTTCTTTTCTTCTAGCTGGATGAACGATGCAGGGGGAAAACATGCAGGGGGAGACAGGGAGGGAGGAAGAGGGTCCGTCCGTCCACTCATGACGCACGCACACACAGAAGGGAACACCGAGAGGGAGGGAGGGAGGGAGGGAGGGAACTGCATGGAGGGAGCTTGTGACTAGTGGAAAAAGACATTGTCCATCCCCCCATCGAGAAACAAAACAAAGCAAGGCCCCCCCCAGCCAGATTCACACTCTCTTCCTTCCAACAAACAGGCCTCCATTCCTTTCTTCCCAGGAGTGAGCAGTCTAGACGGCCGGCTGACTGACTGACTGACTCCCATGTGTCGATATCGAGCGTCCAGACATCAGAAAGGCAATGCTTCTCCCCGTGGCCGCTGCAGGGATCCCACCCACCGACCAACCAGACCTTCCGACCGACGAGCACTGCAGCAGAGCAAGAAAGGACAGGAGGGAAGTCATTGAAGCAATCAGGAGAATTGATTAATGCAAGAGAATATATTGTTGAACGAAGACTAGCGATACAGAGACGAAAGAGGGCACCATGCAATGCATCATTCCATCTCTTCCCGAAGACAGACAGACAGACAGACAGACAGACAAATTCTTAAGTGATTTTTTTTTATCCCATGCACGAGGTACTCTCTCATTCCATCACACCCGGGAGTGAGTCTTAGCCCTGTTTGTCTGTGTGTCTGTCCGTCTCTGCATGCATACGGTTGAGCCTTTTGTGCCTATCTGCAGCGTCCCCCTTCCCTGTCTGTGTGTATGCATGTGTGTCAGCCTCAACGTGTGGCTACTCATTCGTCTCTCTGACTGGCTGCCTGTCGGAAATCCAGCTCTCTCCGTTTTGTTTAGCCTTCCTTTCTTGGTTGTTTCCTCCTTTTTCTTCGGGACTTAGAGCTTCTGGGGAGGGGAAGACTGGGTGGATGGGACAGGTTGGTTGACGCTGCCTTTGTCTTTTTCTGTTTTTTTTGTCTTTTTTCAAATCCTCATTCATGCAATCACAAGAATTAAGAATCTCATGATCGATCCTCTACTCCTTTACTCTACTCTACTCTACTTACCCATACCGCACATCATTCGCGGCTCCGGCCTCAATCGGGCCTTCACCCTCTCGTCGTTCTCGTCCTCTAGCCGGGTCCAAGTGTCTGTCGCCACTTTGTAGCCCCACAAACAACTGGTGGTGGTCCCTGGAGGCAAACTTCCGACCAAACCGGTGGGACCTGCATTGACGCATGCATGGATGGATGCATGGATGTCCGTCCGTCCGTCCAGATACGAACGAACACAGAAGGAAGCAAAAATGGAAACAGTTGGGAGACTGGACGCCTTCTTTCTTTCTTTCTTTCTTTCTTACTTACTTAGAATGAACATCGACTTCCTTCCTTCCTTCCTTCCTGCCTGTGTGCTTTGCAGGAAAGGTCCTAAGCAGACGCAAAGGTATGACTGGAGCAAACAGCCCCCTCTGTGTGTGTGAGAGAGGGAGATAAAGAAAAGTTTGCAAAATCCTTCGCTGTTTTCTTTTCTGATTCCTCTCAGGAATGGTACCGCTCGCTCGATATGAAAGGGTGGCAAAGCTATTATCGGCAGGAAAGATGATCTATCTGAGTGAGTGAGAGAGACGGGGTGGGTCTTCGGTTTCTTCCGTTCCTTTCTTTCGGCTCGTTTTTGTCTCGGTCTTTCTTTCGGCTCCTCTCTCCTCTTTCCTTCGATTTTCGTCCCAGTCGTCTCCCTCCTCTCTGGCAGCGACAAAAAGAGGACCTAACCCCATTCATCTTTCAGATGCAGAATCTGCGTCTTGCTCATTCGCGAAGCCTTGCCTCCCTCGCCCCGTCGACGGTAACCGACCGTCTCCCTGAACAAAAGCGTCTGCCTCTTTTTGAGCACCGGGGTCGTTAGTCAGGTATCCTCCGAAGAGAAGAACGTCAAACTCGTGGTCTGCATGAGGAGCTCAGGGGTAGGACAGATGAATTAACTAATGCATGGATGGATGGATGGATGGACAACCAAACGCATGGAACGATTGGACAGTAACGATCATTAAACGCGAAGACAGAAAGAAAGTAAAGGAACGCGAGCAATTAAAGGTGAGAAGTGGAAGAGGAGAAAGAGACCGAGGAACAAAAACATGGAGCGGGGGGTTCATAGAGACTTTCAGCCAGCGAGCTGGCGGGCCGGCGACGTGGGTCTGCAGTTACTCCAACAGACCAAGCCGGCCGCCCTTTTCCAGCTAACCAGCACACCGGACAGAGCGACCTTTCTGGCACAGAGCAGCACATCCATTCAAGTGCCAGATCTTTCCCATCAGAAGTCTTTCTCAATGCGCTGCGCTTTGAAAGTATGGGGAAAAAGAGAACCGAAAAGAGAAGGAGGGAAGGAGAACGGAATTGGAAGAGGGCAGGCATGTCGAACGCACGAACCTTGAGGGAGGGTAATCATCGAAGCTGCCCCTCGAGGTCGTGGGTGCCAGTTCTTCAGTGGACTCCTCTTCCACTCGATACTTATTGCCTTCCTTCCGTCGTCCCATGGTGCAGGTTCTGTCTTGGTGGCTTTCTTGGGCTGTTGGTCGGAGAAGACCACTCTGTGACCACATAGAGGGGAGATCGGAGAGGAGGAGGGCCCGTCAAACCGGCCTTGCACATTCCTGCCTTTCCGCAAAGTTCCCCTACTTCTTCCAGGGCTTGAGGAGAGGAAACCGGCAGTCAGAACGTGTCCCCACTTGGAGAGTGAAGAAGAAAAGCCACGAGACGGCAAAAGGTCCCCCGTCACAGGAGCCCCCCGTGGACTCAGGCGAGTTGTCTGCACAGATTGTACACGCGACAAAATGTGATGAAAGCACGCACACACAACCCTATGCAGAGCTCGGGTGACGGAAAACGAGGCTTACCATTCCAATGAAGGCATTCAGAAGAAAGAGAAGGCACACAAAAAGCGGACACTGCCGACACAGACTTCGTGAGCAGCCTGTGCCTGGCGCGTGCCGCGCTGCCATTCTTCGGGTTATTTCTATTTCGAACACGTAGTCGATTCAATGAGGGCAGATTGAGACAGCGATAGTGACACGGCACGCACGAGAGCAGGGATCAGATCAGTTTACTACTCGCACGTTTGAGGACCGGGTGACCACTGATCTCCAGCCTAGTCTCCAGCACACCAGACAGTCTCGCTTTCCGACATTGGGCGTGGTGAGTAGGGAGGTCAGAAAAACAGGAAGAAACTTCGGATCTGCAAGCGCCTGCATATACAAGTGACACTGCCGGCCGATGTCAGGGAATGTCATGCGTGATCTGAGACGAAGTTTGGACGGCTTGTGAGGTGAGAGATGGTGAGAGACGATGAGAGACGTGCTAGCCAAATTTCGGTAAGAGCCACATCTTTCGCACTCTTCACACTTTTCGGATTTACGGGGCCATATCTTACTATACTATATTCGCGTCTGGATCTGACTGCGTGGGCACCACCTGTGCAGAAATTTGCATTTTGGGTCCAAATCTTACTGTACTATAACGCCCAATGTTGATTCGTGCCGCGAATCGTGCGCACATAGTTGCCATTCGGGCCCAACTAAATAAGCGACACATAAAAATTTCTCTATAAGACGGCCTGCGCATGTATATATATACTCTGAAGCTTTTTGAACGCCGTTTTCCTTCAAAACTCAACTTGACTTGAGTCGTATGAGTCAATCTGCTGCAATTGTTGTAGTATAGAGTGAACGCTTGGTGCGTTCCCCGACTCTGTGAGTGTAGCAATGTTGCAAAAAGAGGAATGCGCTGTTCAAAGGATAATAAAGGATAAGAACTTTTGTTTGTGCCCCCCGGCCTTTCGACACTACGGGAGCACCCACCACGATACGTCGGCGCGCAGTGCGCGCCCACTCTCTGGGCCGCACCGTACAGTGAGTGCGAGCGATCCTGAATTCATGCATCGGACCTTCTTTCGCGAACGGGGCACTTTGTGAAAAAAAATTCTCGCGGTCTTTCAATTTCTGTCCCACTTTTTCCAGAAATCCGTCTGATCGAAATTCACTTCTGTCTTGAGAATCCGTGAAGATTTGCAAGGTCTCAAGCAGCTCTTTCATTCCATTCATCAACACCTGCATGTATGTGCTGCATACGTAGAAGCGTCCAGCCAACAAAGCGCAGGCGATGCCGCTAGGTGCAAGGGTCCTCCTTGTTCATGAACTGGATGCTTGGAGGTCCCTAGCGCTTTTGCGTGCGGTTGTCTGCTGCTTCCCCTGTTGAGTGTGTTTTCCTTCGGTCCCACAACACAAGACTTAAGCAGAAGAAGAGGGACAGATAGGAAAGACCTGTTTCGGGTGCCTGCACACCTATCATGTCTCAACAGGCAAACATTCCTCCACCTACAGAGGAGACGGAAGACTTACCCTCCGCTCCCGCTTCATCATTGTCTTCGAGATTTCGCCCCCCTCCGGAAAGCTTTGGCCAGCACTCGTCGCCTGAATTCAGGCAGCAGTATCATGATTTTCAAACACGAGATGACTGCAGCGTCTCAAGCCGCGGCCGATCGTTTGCGCCTGTCGCCAATCGACGGATTCAGCCGGGATCGTCGGTCTTCAAGATCTGGTTGCGGGCCCAAGGGTTACCAGACCCGCCGCGGAGACCGTCTCGCAGACCCAGTGGTGGGAGGCTCTCTGTGCCAGGCGGTCCCCAAGTCGATCTGACAAGGGAGCGTTCCGGCTCCAGCACGACAGAGGCACATTCAGGCCGAACCAAAAGAACCGAAACCGCCAGAGGCAGAGAAAGAGACAGGGAAGAAGTAGAGACTCCCACCCCCCCGCCGTCTGGTGTCGCTCCCCGGCGTCCCCTTTCTCTTCATCCTCTCTCCGTCCCGCCACTCATAAGTTCGCCCCCACCTGGAGGCAGCACCGGCACCAGTAGTAGTATTTACCTTCAGGGTCCGCCGGTTTCTGTACCGCACCCTCGGACTATCAAGCACGACGACCCTCTTCTGCCGGCGCCACCAGCTTCCCCCCCCCTTCCAGAGAGCGCATCCTCCCCGCCCTCGTTCCTTCCCGGTGCCTGTGCGGGGGACCCGTCACTCCTCCACTTTCCTGCGTACCCATGCACGAAGACCTCAGCGACTCCCTTCGGCTCTGGGAGTCCGGCGGGTGACTTCCACTCCCAGGCAGTGCTCCACAGTCCTGGCGCTGACATGTACAGGTAGGTTGAGAACATAGACAGTAAAAGATTAGATACAAGAGAGAGGAAAACGCCTCCCAAGAACCTTCAGCCTCTGAGTGTGTGTGTGTGTGTGTGTGTGTGTGTGATTGGATGATCGGATGAATTTGCTGGCGACACCACCTTGCAGTCCTGGCAATTCTGTCTCACAAGCGTTTTTCTTTCACGCAACGGAAGATTTCGGCAGTAGCGAGGCGGAACTCACTCATACGCACATGCTCTTGTCCTCTTTCTTTTATCTTCCCACGTTCCATGAACATCACGCGTTCCATTCATCGACTGATTCATGACGATGCAGATCCAGTGACTCGAGACAACAGCAGCAGCACCACCCGTATATCCATCACGTCCTCATACCATCTTCTCCCCACCCCCCCGCTCCCTTCTCTGCTGCACGCAGCCCTGGGGTCGGGATGAGCATGGGGTCGCCCCTCGAGGGTCAGTCTGGATCTGCTGGTGCTGCTGGGGGAAGGATCCCCCCCGCCATGGCGGCTACCGCTGTCGGGGGTTCCTCGTTCCTCCCCTCTGCAAATGCCGCCGCCGCCGCCACGGGGGGGGGGACTCAAGCAGGATCACAAGCCCTCCCCGCATCCCCCTTCAGCCACCTGCAGCATGGGGGAATATACGCCTCCCAAACCCCGATGCAGACCCTGAATCAGAACCCCAACCGCGTCATTCCACACATCTTCTGCCCGGGTCCGTCGCTTCAGACCACTCCTGGATACAACCATGAACAGCAGCAGCAGCAGCAGCAGCAGCAGCAGCAGCAGGAAAGAGTTGCTTCTTCGTATCAGACAGAGCCGATGCTCCGGCGAGAGACCGTGAGAGCTGCAGCCGCTGCAGCGTATCTGACTGAACCCATGACCCGGCGTGCGATCTTCTCATCAGAATCAGGGAGAGAAATGTCTGCAGTCGAAGCAATGCAGCAGCAGCAGCAGCAGCAGAGTCTGATGATGCATTTTGCCCCCCTTCCCCCATCTGCGCGACACCCTCAACATTTCCATTCCCGATTTCCCCACGAATCCTCGGAGGAGCGTGAGTCCTCCGCCTCTCCTCTCTACCTGGTCCCGATGCCCACCATCCTATCCTCCCTGGCTCCTTCCCCGCTTCCGACTCCCCCTGAAATGCACACTCATGCCGCAAACCCTACTCTTTCCCGTCGCTCACCGGTCGGAGAGGGTGAGACGGTTTCTGGCAGCGGCAGTTCCAACGGAAACGGTAACGGAGGTGTCCGAGAGCTTCGACGACTCCTCCTCCTCGACGAACTGCAGCGGCACCCCCAGCACACCTCGGCAGGGGCGGGTGAGGGTCTCTCCCTGACATTCGTAGCAGCAGCAGCAGCAGCAGACACAGGGGGGGCTGAAAAAAAGCAGGTAGGTGCAGCAGAGGATGGTACAGGCCGCAGCTCCCCTGAAGGAAGAGATCCCTCGCGTGAGAGTGGAGAGGGAGGGCTGCCGCGAGAGGGTGGCGGCTCTGAAGGGGAAGGGGCGGAGGAGCCTGACCGCTCCGAGTCGAGGGAGGGAACCCGTTCCCCCGAGAACACAGAGGACAGAGAGAAGGGAAGTCTTAGAACAGAGGGGGGGTCACCTGCTGGAGGAATGGAAAGGGCGATGCAGAAAAGAGGGCAGCAGGAGGGAGAGGGAGAGGACGTGATTGCGGGGGAAGAATTCGAGGAGCCAGAGGTGGAAGTCGAAGAAGAAGACGGCTCCGTTGACAACAGCAGCAGCAGCAGCAGTGGATTCTTCTCCATGATGCGCCTTCCTGCAGGCGTCACCCAATCACTCCCGACCCCCCACGCAGCAGCAGATGCCTCCCTTGCGTCTATTCTTGCCCAAGCACAGGCACACTTCTTTGCAGTGCCCAGGGTATCCTCCACCCCCCTCGCAGGGATCACTGCAGACCCGCAGAATGCAGCCGCTCTCGGAGCGCTTCAAAATCAGATGTCCCCCCCAGCCCACCAGCAGCAGCAGCAGCAGCAGCATCAGGCACTCCCCGCTCTTCCACAGATGGTTCTCTCTTTCCGAGAGCTCGAGTGCATGACCCGTCAGGGTATTGCAGAGTCACTGTCGCTTTCCCTCACCCACTCTCTGCGCCTCTCTGCGCACGCGAATCCTCAGCAGCAGACCCCCAGACACCCCATACCCTCAGCCGCAGCCGGGCCCCCCGTCACGCAACAGCCCCAAGCTCAAGCTCATCCTCCTTCCATGGATGCACATAGAGGCGAGAGAGGAGAAGGGGATGGGGGAGAGATGGGAGGCCGAGCCAAACAGGGGGATGAAGTCAGTGCCAGCCTCAGGTTCAACTGGAGGAGGTCTTCCACGACCCCTGCCGAGCTAGAGGACCCAGAGGTTGTCTGGCCGTGGACGTGCGAGAGGTGTGCGGAGGTGAAGAGGCGACAGCGGGAGGCCGCGCAGGAACGAGAAAGTCAGTCTCAATCTCAGAAGAAGGAAGGGGAAGGGAAGGGAGCGGGCACAGACCAAGATCGAGATACAGGTTCCGCGTGCCCCCCGCCTGCAGCAGAATCCGGTCAGATCGAAGGAGGAGGGGAAGAGAGCGGGCTCGTGAAGAAAGAGCCTGAGGCAGCCGTCTCTCTTGTGTCTGTCTCGGGGGGCGTGGCACTTACAGTCTCCCCCTCTCCCTCTCTGCCAGTAGACGCAGCAGAAAGACCCCGTTTGCCCCCTGCGGGCGGATCCCAAGGAGGTCCAGGAGTGGAGGACCTAGAATCGACCAGGATTAGCTCGGCCCTGCCCTCCAATCCTGTGCCCGCGCCCCCTGAATCTTGCGGGGGTGCAAGCACTGTCGCTTCGGGGGTGGCAGCCCCCATTGCGCTTGCCCAGGCACAGATGATGCAGGGGGAGGGCCGGCATAGTAACACGTGCTGGCTGTGTGCAATGCGGAAGGTGTGGATGGTGGCGTCTTTGCGGAGACGGACGAGGGATGTGGGGGGGCGGAGTGAGAATGCAGGGCCCTCTGGGTCTGCCCCTGTGGCTGTGGCGGCGCCCTCCGGAGGGGATGCGGCGGCGGGAACAGAGGCTGCCGGTGCGAGTGTATCTGTGAGTGGGGGCAACGGAGGAACGGCGGCAGAGGTGGAGCGGTTGCTCCGTGCCGCTGAACCTGAATCTTATGAAGATTGAGCATTTGTCTGAGGAAGTCAGACAGACAGGCAGGCAGGTACTAGCTCCGTGTGCAGAGAGGGGGCAGAAAAAGGAATGAACACTTGGTAAGGGGAGTGAACCCACAGACTGTGCATCCTTAAGTAGCTAGATTCTTCCAAAACAGGTGTGAATGAGAAAGAGGGACAGGGAGACGTAGAACAGAAAGAGGACAAAGACGGGAAGTGGAAGAAAAGAAAAAGAGGGCGAACCATGGGACGTGGGAGTTGGCTGAATATTCGTGTGTGCGTGTGCCTTGTGTTGTAGGCATGTGCAAGAAAATTTGACTGACTTCTTTCTGTCGGCGCAGCTTTCTCTTTTTTTGGATCAATCTTTTGCCTTTTTCCACAATGATTCTCATGCAATTCTTCTTTCTTCCAGCAGCCATAGTTGATTCTCGAGAGAGAGAGTCGGTGTCCGTCCGTCCCTTTGGTCGTTCGTTGTACACAGTCGTCAACAGAAGGAAGAGAGAAGGAAGAAGAGAAAAATGAATCCTGCTAAGGGGTGAGTAGGGTGCATCAAACTTTACCGGTTTTCCCCTCTTCTTATTCCGATGCTTTCATGTGAGGAAGGTTCATATGGTGGGAGGCACGGTAGAGAATGTCGACTTTGACTACTGTTTTGTTTGTTGATTGGTAGGTAGGTGTTTTTATAGTAGAGAGAGTCGGTTTTGTCGGATGGTTTATTTGGAAGGTTCAGATGGGATTGAGAGATCTGCTTGTGGAAGGAAGGAAGGAAAAATCGTTCGGAGTGTTCTCACGTCATCGTGAAAGAACGACCTCGGAACAGAAATAGACGCAAGCCGACAGGTAGAGACAACCGCGCATACTCTCTCAGAGAGACGGGGTGAGGGAGAGAGAGAGAGGAGGTCATGGAGCCGTGAGTGAGTGAGGAAACCCGTGAGTCGACTAACTGACTGACTGACTGACTGACTGACATTTATTTTGGTTGGCTGGCTGACTGCATCTGCATCTGCACCATCAATCCATGACAAAACGAATCAATCAATCCATCGATCGGTTCATGCTTCAGGGAGAAGAATGGAGCCTGCCTGCCTGTCTGTCTGTCTGTCTTTTATGTCGGCTCTTCCTCTTGCCTGCCTTGCTTCAGCAGTCAGAGAGAGGCGGGCGAGTCGACCTGACGGGGGGGGGTCCTTTCTTCAGTTGAGTTGACTCGACTGCAGGGTCGATCGATGGGGTGGTTGGAACAGAATCCGAGAGAGTGGTTGATTCTCTTCATTGAACGAACAACCGATACGTGCATGCCTGCCTGCATGCAATGTATGGCATATTGATCCATTCATTTCTTTCTTCGTTCGTCTTTCTCTTTCGTATGTGCTTTCTTTCTCTCTGCTAAAGAACCCGTTGTGTTGTGGCGTTGTGCAGTGGCAGGCAATTTTGTGTTCACTGCAATTTCTTCGTGTTCGTTCAGGCTGCTCGTTCACTTTCTTTTCTTCATGGACTTTTCCTCTCCTCTCCTCTCCTCGCCTATGAGGAGCGCCCCTTGTGTATGTGTGTGTGTGTGTGTGTGTGTGTATGATGTGAAGCTCGCTCTGCATAGAGCCAGTCGGAATGCTCCTTTTGTTTTTCTAAAAAGTTGTGTGAGAGACAGAAAAGCAGATGCAAACAAAGGCCAGTCTCTCTAGTTGCTGCTGCCGTCTCTCTCTCCCCCCCCCTCTCTACTCTCTCTAGTACCACTAGAGAACCCGACCTCCATTTCCTTCGTTCTTTTGAGTGCATGATTGTTTATGTACGAGGGATGCCTTTCCTTCCCGTCAGTCAGACGTTGGCAAAGTATCTTCTGCCTTCCTTCTTCTCACACATAAACCTTCTCTGTTTCTCTGGTCGTCTTTGCTTCATGTGCATGAATGCCTGTGGGGTTACCCTCACACTTTTTTCCCCTCTGTCTCTCAGGTTTCTCTCTGTCTTCTTCCCTCTTTCTTCACCTATCTCGTCACTGGAGTGCCCGTGTGTGTGTGTGTGTGTGTGCATATGGGTGTGCAAACGAGTGAGCAGCCTGTTCTTTTTTCTCTTCAGATTTCTGTAAGAAATCTTCAAGTGAACAAGCCGCGCTGTTGCTGTCAAGAAACGGTCCTTCCTTCCTTCTCTTTCTCTCTCTCTCCTCTTTTTGAGCTCGTCTGGTTGGTTGTCTGCCTTGCTTGCTCCCCCAGTTTCTTTCACTCCGTACTTCTTTCCTCTTGCCTTTTTCCCTCGCTTCCTCTCATCCATCTGATTCCTGTCCCTTCCTGTGAAGGACTGCTCGTCGTCGTTAGCGTGTTAGTCTGCATGATAGTGATTTTGTGCCTCCTGCCTGGTTCGTCCTCATTGGTTTGCTTGCATACGCGGCGCGCGTTTGTGTACATTCATCTCCTCCATCTTTTTTCTGGTGGTCCCAAGACTTGGGACGCCAGCTGTATGTAGGTCATCAAAGAAGAATCCTCTGGTTGACCGTTCGTCATTTCTGTGGCTTCTGTCTTGTTGATGAAGGCGAGTGAGTTTGCGTTTGGCGTTGTGCCCCTGCTCGATCAGGAGGGATTTGGCAGGCAACTGGAAACACTTGGGTGCACGCCTTAGTCTCCATTGCTGACTGCTGCAAGTCGTGTGCATATGCGTGGGTGTGCACGCTTACTTGCATTCCTTCCTTATCAGTCGGTCGACGCACGCACTCCCTCTCTCTCTTCATCAGCAAAAGAAAAGACGGCGTCAACATGCAAGAAGAACAACGCAAATCGAAAAGTTATGCATTTCTAGCGTAGTGCACCTTCCAGTTTTTTGTTTTGGTTGTCTGCGGGGCCCGGCGGGCGTTCCGTTAGACAGATCGAAAGAAGTCCACGTGCAGACGAAGACGGACGGTGGCCAACCAAGAAAGTTCGATGCAAAAGAAAGAAGAGAGGTTGAGTGATTGATCCGTCGTTACCGTCTGTTGGTGAAGGATACAATTCCTTCCTTCCTTCCTTCCTTCCCTTCTTTCTTTCTTTCCTGAAAAGAAAAGAGAGAGAGAAAGAGAGAGTATGGGGAGACCTCAGTCGCGCACAAGAGGGACAATAGAGGAGACAAAAAAGCCACGAGTTGACCTGACCTGACCCGAATGAAAAGGAAAGAAAGCCTTCCGTCAGAAAACATCGCCGAACTGCGCGACACACTGTGCAGGGAGGGGATTTGGGAGGGGGGCAATCGTTTGTGCACCCACCGAGCGGGGGGAACAGGAAGGCTTCTTTAGGGTGGGAGGAAGACTGTGTCAAATGTTCTACCTGTGTGTGTGTGTGTGTGTGAGAGAGAGAGAGAGAGTCTGTGCCACTGAATGTTCTCACCGGCCTGTTTGTTTGGGTTTTCTTGGTTGACTTTATGGACTTTCTCTTTCAATGCTGCTTTTTCATTGCATCTCTCCTCTTTCCTTCTCTCCCTCCTTCCCCCTCTATCCCTCCCAAGTTTTGGTCGGGATCTTACCTGAC
Organism: Chromera velia; assembly: GCA_018398765.1. Taxonomy (NCBI): domain Eukaryota; family Chromeraceae; genus Chromera; species Chromera velia. Next base: position 5,965 of record JAHBMJ010000216.1, on the reverse strand, counting down.
CGATCGACCGTTTGTTTTCTTTTCGGGAAGGAATTTTTATTTTCAGGGCAGGATCTCCGTCCCTCTTCTTTCTTTCTTTCTTTCTTTCTTTCTTTTCTTTCTCTCTTTCTTTCTTTCTTTCTTTCTTTCTTTCTCTCTTTCTTTCGTTCTCTCTCTCTCTCTTTCTTTCTTTCTTCCTTCCTTCCTTCCTTCCTTTCTTTCTTTCTTTCTTTCTTTCTTTCTTCTTTCTTTCCTTCTTTCTTTCTCTCTCTCTCTCTCTCTCTCTCTCTCTCTCTTTCCTTCTTTCTTTCTTTCTCTCTTTCTTTCGTTCTCTCTTTCTTTCGTTTTTCCTTTGTTTCTGTCTTTCTTTCTGTCTGTCTGTCTGTCTCTGTATTTTGCGTGTCGTGTTCCGTCTTGACGCGCCGCGTTGCGCAGAATTGCTGGTGCTGATGGGCTTCTATGGAGCCGGCAGGAACGGCCTCCTGTTTTTCTTCCTTCCTTCCTTCCTTCCTTCCTTTCTTCCTTCTTCCATCAAGGAAGGAAACAAGGAAGCAATCGAGCGAAGGGGTGGGTGAGTGAGAGAAAAGGGGGGGGATCCAATTAAGGGAAGAAAATCCCCTCTTCATTCATTCAGTCAGTGTGGCCCCCGGGGAAGGCGAAGCTGCCGCGGTTAGTTTTTGGGGCTGGCTCTTTCTTCTTTCTCGGCACTTCTCCCCTTCCCTCCTTTACTTCTTCCTGCGATCCTTCCCAACTCTCAAGGTGACGTCGATGCGTCGTTTGAATGAATGGAAGGGAGTGTGCCGGCTGGGCACTTGGGCCATGGTCACATCTTTCTCTTCATTTCTCTTTCACTCTTGTGCAGTCAGTCGCTGCTGCTGCTGTTGAGGAGTCGATGCACAAAGACTGCCAGTCAGCTAGCTGACGGGCATATGCTGCGCTTTTGCACCTCTAGCTTTAGATGCAGTTAGAGGATGCCTGTCCTGTCACCCGGCGACGGGGTGAGTTTATTGAAGTCATTGCCTTGTCTGTGCGTTTTTGTTTTTTCGCGCACATTGAAGAAGAAATCGGTGAATGAGCAAGTAGATGTGATGGAAAGACTGCCCACGGACAAACAGATAGACAAAGCACGCATTCACTCCAGGAATGAACGTGTGTCAATAGACACCAACATGCAGTCTTCTTTTTGTGTATCCCCAAAAGGGAAATTGGAGGACGATCGATGCGGTCGGTTGGTTGATTCAAGGGTCTGTCAAGGGAAAGGCGCATTTGACACACGAATTGGTGAGACGGGAAGGGAAGCAAGGGAGGGATTGAACTGGACGGTGCTGTTTGTAGAACTCCTTGCAGGCACGTGCTTCTCCTCAGAAGCTGTGTGTACTTTTGCGGCTCTTCAGTTAGCCACAAAATGAGGAGGGAGGGAGATGGAATGAAGGAAAATGGACAGCAGACGTTCAGACGTTCTTTCCCTTTCTTGCTTTGTTTCTTTTTCCCTTGTTTGTCGTTTTTGTGGCTTCGTTCTTCGTTGGACCTTGCTTCCATGTGGCGTGACTGTTTGTTGTACATCCATTTCGTTTCTTTCTTTCTCCTTTTCCTCTGTATGTACTTGATCCTTTGTTCTTTCCTGCGTGCGTCACTCACTGGCCTGTTCGGCTGGCGGACGAATGAGTGGTCGTCCGGTTTGTTTTCCTTATGCATGGATCGATAGATGGATGGATGGGGCACTGGACTTTTCGGTTTGACGAATAGGTCGGAGAAGGGCTGGAGATGAGTCAGGTCACCCTAGCTTCATCTTTACTTCTTTTTTTTTTGGTTCAATCAAACAGCGATGCGAAAAATCAGCCTGTCAGGCAACCTGTCAATCACGCAAATTAAAAAGAGCGATGGAAGTCCGCTGCGTGTCAGGGGCCAGCAAGGGTGTAATGAAAAAGGCCAACGGAAAGCAAACGGGAGAAGCAGCCCAAAGAGAAACCGGCAAACAACGGGGCGAAAGTAAGTCGTGATCGGAAACCGCAAGAAGCAAAGAGAAGGCCACGCACACACTCTCCCCCTCCGTTCCCTTTCTTTTCCGTGCTTGTTATTCATTTCACCGCTTTGCATGTCTGCATGCCGCAAGTTTATAAAATGATTGACGGTGCCTTGAATCTTTTTTTGCAGTCCGGGTCCCGATCTTCACAGACACACACTAGACGCCTTCCTTGTGACTTTGAAAGTGTGCGTTGGTGAAAAATGCGTGCGTCAGTCTGTGCCCCTACTGTGGTCCTTCCTTGCCTCTCCAGAGCACCACCAGATGTTTACTTATCTGACTGGTCTGTTCAATTGGTTTGCAAGGTCATGCAATTCAGCATGAGAGAGACGGCTGGGGGACAGAAAACGAAAGGGCCCGAAGATTTGATTAATTGATTGATTGATTGATTGATTGATTGATTGGTTGATGGGAGGGAGGGAAGGAGACTGCAGTCAGTGAACTGTCAGTCAGTCATCAATGTCATCTGGTTGAGGCCAGAAGAACCTCTGAAACGTTTAGAGGATGAAGGAGAAGAACTGCGAGCGAGAGACAGAGAGAGAGAGAGAGAGAGAGAGAGAAAGAGAGAGAGAAGTGTGGGAGGGGTGAGTCAAATGAAACGGGAGGAAGCAAAGACTTCTCTCCCTTTTGCTGAGGCAGACAGACCGTCAGACACATTCATCCATAGAATGACAGGAAGAGCCCCATACGGGGACCGGTGTTTCTCGAAAGCATTTTGCACCGGACTGAAGGAAACTCCTTCCGCCTGCCTTTTCTTTTTGGCGTTTTTCCTGCTGTGTCTTTTTCCTCGGTAGGTGACTGCATTTGCGATTCGATTTGGGAGCACCGTCCAGACTCTAGCCTGGCTCAGCCGGGCGAGGAAGAGAGACAGCGAAGGCACATAATGAAACAAAAAAAAAAAGAGTAGAAGTGAAAAGAGGACTGAAGACATCGTGTAAGGGTAGGGAAGGACGGTCTGTGAGTCACTCGAGGTGTTCGCCCGAGGCGGCGTTGAATAGAATAAATAGTACATCTGCGTGTCACGCGATCCATCGATCGACGGGGAGGCTGATTATCGTCTCGCTTCTGTCTGTCTGTCTGTCTGTCTGTTGGTCTGTCTCTCTTGATAGAGAATTTTGATGGTCGGTTGGTTGGATGGTCTGTTGAGAAACCTCTGTGCTGTGCTGACCGATCTACTGAAGTCGAAGGAAAGAGCAAGCGGCCAAGCAAGTGACCACTAAGAGGCTTGCTCTCTCTCTCTCTCTCACACACACACACTTAATTCAGTGATTGATTGTTTGGATGCCTTCAAGGGTTTTCAAGTTCATGGATGTAAATGCACTCACTGCCTGACCTTTTTCTTTCTTCCTCTGTATGTCTGCTCTTCTCCTTGTGACAGTGTGTGCCTGTTCTTTCGTCAATAATAAGTCGATGTGCTGAGTACACGAACTAGACTCTTGGGAGGAGGTGATGCACGCATCTCTTCCTCTCTCTGCGTCTCTCACTGTCGTTCTGCCTCTGTCTGTCTGTGTGAGTGCGTGTGATTGTGTGAGAGAGAAAGAGACAAAACACACAGAGATAGAGGAATGGGGGGAGGGAAAGAGAATGAGAGAATGGAAGAGTGAGCAAGTGGGGGTGTGCTTGTGAATGAGAACGGGCGGAAAGGTTTGAGAGCGATACCGTCAGTGCGGAAGGTATTCGAAGCAGAGCGGGGGGAGGATTGGCGAAGGAAAAAGTGAAGGAAACCGACAGAAACCAAGAAAGACAGCGCAGGGAAAGATGTTGTTTGCGAGTGAGGCGATCCTTTCGTCACTTATGCCTCGATCTGCATCTGAACCATGCACCTTCAGTCTCCTCTCGTATTCTTGATTCAAATTATGAGCAAGCACCTACCTGATCGTTGCAAGCACTTGCGGCAGGAAAGAAGCGAAGATACCAAGAAGTCTTCGTGCATGGGAATGGCATGCAACAAAAACAAATTTAAGATCAACAACTGAGCCGGGGATCTTTTGGTCGGAGCACCGATCAATCAAAAGATCATTTTGAACAGAAGAGCCAAAAAAACATTATCGACCGATATGTGAGTGAAATTTGGTGCTTTCTCAGCGATCCCATTTTTCACACACACCGTGAACATACACTTGCAGACAGTACTGGCCCTCCCTTCCTTCCTCCTTTCTCTGCTCTGAAGCTCTGCCAGCAGAGCCCTTCTGAATGTGATCGATACGTCGATCGATGCCGTCATCCGAAGGGATTAAGTCTGCCTATCTGCATTTCCTTGAGATCCCACCTTCAGTCGAGCCATTAATGCCTACCATTCCTGCATTCGTGTGCGTGTGAAGGCTCAGTGAAGCATTGTAGGGAAAGCAGGAGTGTAAGTGTGGTCCATTCGATACTGAGTCCGTGCACTTATGCATGATTCGATCATTCGTGTCCCCTCCCACGCAGACTCGATCCTACACCAGTCGATCGATCATTTCGGTCTTTGCATGGGAATCTTTCCATGGATCATGAGACTGATCGACTAATCGTTCCGGCTGGCCTGTGATGGTCACCAAGCTTCAACCTGGCCATCCGAGTCCCTGCACCCTCGGTTCCGAGTCGTCAATACCATGCATCACATCAAATAGACAAGTGTACAAGGCTACAAGATACTCAAATAGATGCTTAAACAGGTTAAATCACGATTTAATTATGAATGGCTGTTAGAATATGGCTGTGAGCCTGCTTGGTGGCGAATAGTGGCAAACTGCAGACTGTGTACCTAGCTTATAATCTAGCTGGGTACCAGCATTATATAGTAAACACCATACTATAACTTAGTCTAGAAGGAGCTAGGCGTCGGCCAAAGAAAAAAAAAAAAAGAAAATATAAGCGATCAGATCGAGGAGATTTTTTGTTTTTTACTTTTTTACCCTCAACAATACCTAATAACAGTTGTGCAACACATGAACAACACCTGTGCAACACTTGAACAACAGTTGTTTGACTGAAAAAGAAAAAAAGAAGAAAAAAGTATATAAAGGGCCGGGTATGGGGGAATCTTTTTTTTTTTCTTTAGCCGACGCCTAGAGAAGGAGTAAAACTATACAATGCTATGCGCTATCAAAGCGTGACTAGAAAGAAAATGAGAATTAAATAAATTGACTTAATCGAAAATAGTGCTAAGCAAAAGAGAATGGTGTGTGTCGCTTACGTTCATGACCTAGTGGTTAATATACAGCATTAACAAACAGAAGATCATAGGTTCAATCCTCGCTACCTGCCTTTTTAAGGATCAACAAGAAAAGAGACGGGACGTTAATGTCCTGTACTATACAGATTTTGGCCTGTCGCATTTCGATCGAAATCACATGAAAGACTTTCGAAAGACTTTCTGGAAGACTACTATGAAATCAGATCGATCACTGAATCGCAAGAAAGCTCCATGCTCCTGACATCGATCGAGTCTGTCACTAAGGATCGACCTGAATCACTCCAGCGACATCAAGCCCTGAAGACCCTTAAACCTCTGCAAGCACTTACTAGCGCCAACCCCTCTAAGTAGGCCTTAACACGTGGTGACGCCTAGCTCGAGATCAACAAGATCAAAGAGCTGAGCGAACGGAGACCAACCTTCTCTGCTGAACAACAACTATTCTGCAAGCAACGCAGACCACCTTCTTCGCCCAGAGAAGGTTCACCCAGAGGAAACCAGAACGCTGTGATCATCTGCACGCATACTACAGGAGCCCACACCTGCGAGCCATCAACTCAAACCTCAATTTGTACGCCCTCGACTTGGCCATCCCTTTGGTGTCCTGTACCTGCAAGAAGAAGAAGCAGGACCACATCGCGAAGCGCTGCTGGAATTTCTGACGGAACCCCACTTTCTGTCCTCTGCCATAAATCGACATCAGACAGGACCACACCGCGAAGCGCTGCTGAAATTTCTGACTGTACCGCCTTTTCCTGCCCTTTTTATAAATTTCACGCATTCTACCT
>JAHBMJ010000215.1:26448-53822 GCA_018398765.1 Chromera velia | reverse complement strand
CCCCCCCCCCCCCCCCCCCCGCCCCCCCTCTCTGTCTCTCCCCTCATCCTCCCCCCGTTCCCTTTCCCTCAAACACAGATCTGCAAGTCGCACTTTGCTCACAGAGAGAGATTAATTGGAACAGAAAGGGGCAGAGATTTGACTCAGTTGACAAAAATTAAGCAAAACGCAGAGGGAGTCACGCAAACTTTAAGCACTTCTGCACGACAGAGAAAGAGAGTCTGTAATACAGACAGTGGTGCCGACACAGAATGATTCTTTCCGATTACACTGATTCTTTTCAGTTTTCCAAAGTGAAAGACCATTGTTGAGCTTTCAATCGTAAACTTTAGGTTTGGGTGAATTTGGGTGGCTATATATAAATAATATAATGTTATATAGGCTGCTTAATTAGAGCTAGCTTCTATAGCTATAGTTTAGCGTTGACTATCATGAAACGATTGATTCACTAACTTTTATTATTTTTTTCTACTATTTTCTAGTTACAAAACCAGTCCTATTAAACTTTGAATTGGATTGGATTGCATTAATTGATTCATAACATATTCCGATTCAATTTCCGAGTTTCTCAATATGAGTCAATGTGACTTAAAACTATATGAATCACATAATATGATAGGCATTTGTCTATACATTTGTAGTATCATTATTAGTATGCGTCTAGAGCTAGTTATAGTTTGCTATTTGAAGGGCCGGGCGCTAGGCCGGGCGACTTTCTATACGACTTCTTATGACTTCTGCCAGTCTTCTCGTAAAACAGCCTGGGCCTAGGCCGCCTAGAGAACTTTGAACTTGAACGGCGACAGTGGTCTATTAGACTATAACGCACCATCGTTATCCCTATGATCTGACCCTATCCAGCGCTAGGCTCAGCTAGCTACATACTTCTAACGTTAGGCAAGGGAAAGTTGTTATTTTCCTAATTATTTTCTAGGATACTACGTGTGTACGCTACGCTGTCTCAAGCCTAGCTTTAATCAACACTTCAAATCAAAAGCTTCATTTCAAAGGACAGCAGGAAGAAGAAACAGGAACAATGCCCTGAGTAGTCTGACTCAGAGGGGAGCAAACGGAAGACACAGAAAAAAAAAAAAGAAGAAGAAGAAGAAAAAGGAAGAGGAGAGGCAAGATGTTCGTGAGAAGACCATGATTTTCTTATATAACCAGCCTGTATACGTGTGGCCAGGGTTCAAAGGAGAAGATGCGTCTTCTTTAATTCAACTCACTGAGGGACAGCTCCCCCCTTTCTCCGCTCCTTATGCAAGAGACGGCAGTTGCTATATATTGGACCACCTGGTAAGTGGGTATGGATGCACTGCTCATGCAAGTGTCAGGTCTGGAGGGCGAATCACTCGCCTGATTGTTGAGGGAGGGGAGGGCACTCCAGAGTCCTGAGAAGCCACAGTGTTCGAAGCATATGAAACTTGAAGGATTTGTGAGGAGCTAGTGAGATGACGTCAGGGGCGATTGGATATGATTGGGCTTCCGCATGCCTTCTACTATTATTGATACAAGCCGTTCTTTCTTTTCAGTTTTTATGAATCAGTATCTTTACATTCTGTTCTCCCCTTTCTTTTCCTTCTTTAAATTCTTTCTGTCTTCTATTCCTCACATCGTTTTTCTTTTCTTTTAATTCTTGAATGAATTCAACGAAACGTCTTCTTTCATTTCTGTCTCATTCTCATCAATCCAGTTGAACATTGCGAGCACAAACTTGAACCCTTATGGTTCTGGTATCAGACTGATTTATTGTATTCATTACTTTGATCAAGTTAATTGCCACTGTTGTTTTGGTCTGTCTCACCACTCTTTTGTTTCGCTTTCTGAACCTTTCTCTTCACTTTCTCTTTTTCTCTTTTTCTCTTTCTATCTCTCTCTCTCTCTCTCTCTCTTTCTGTCTCTCTGTCTCTCTCAGACTGTCTCTCTCTCTCTCTCTCTCTCTCTCTCTCTCTCTCTCTCTCTCTCTCTTGACACATTCAGTTCTTTACTTAGTAAGTTGATTAGGGGCTTCGTCAAATGTATCAAATCGATCGATTGTACTCTATCTAGTGCTCTATACACTGGACAGTGTGGAATGAGTGCTTGGCTGGCTCTAGGGCTGGTTTCAATGAACTTGAAGGTTCATTATGTCGATCAAGCGAGCTGGGTCGAATCAATCCGATTTAATCCGATGGATATGCAAAGTTCCCGCCCTCCCCCCCCTTGAATGTGTGCTCTGGGTTGTCCTCAAAACTTTGTTAATGGCTTAGGATCTGGCATCGCTGGGTCTAGAATTTAATCCTCCGAATCCATCATCATCATCATTTTCTTATATTTTCTTGAGACACACCAATTAAATATTAAACTATATATAGATATATAAGTATCATTATATAGTATTATACTTAAGATTTTGCTTGTAAATTGAAACTTATATCGATCCTAGGGGTAATTTTCAAAAAAAAAGAAGTTATTTTCACTTTTTTGTTTTTTTTTTTTTTTCTGATGTCAAACTAAAAAATATGTTGTTTAAGTGTTATTGATGTGTTGCTGTGACTGTTGCATGAATTAAGAAGTGTTGTTTAAGTGTTGTTATACTATTATTTCTTTGTTATAATGATAAATGAATGTTGTTGCACTGTTATACAACCTAGTATATAACTGTTGCTTATGTGTTGCAAGGTGTTGCATATGCTTGTCGTATCTTAATGGAGGTCATCATCGAAAAGCAAAAAAAAAAAAAAAATTTGGCTTGGAGACCTTTTTTTTTTTTTTTTGAAAATTACCCCTAGCATCGATCGCTTAATTTTGAGCAGATCGCCAAGGAGAAGGCTACCCAGATCTAGTCTCTTAGAGAAAGAGATATAATAACGACCAATATTAAGTGGATATCAAATCTAGGCGTGGTTTCAGTATATATTATATTTTCTCAAGTTTAAAGATATAATATAAATATATAATATAAGTTAACTTCATATACTTTCATACTATAGAATTGAAACGCGAACCTATATGCTTAGCTAGCTTGCTCCGCACCGGCTGTATGCTTCGCAGTTACAGTAACCGCTCCACTGAATACAGCTTTAATAATAGTACGGGTATAATATAGTGCATCGCATAAAAGAGTTATTCAAGAGATTCAAAACAAAGAAGACTGCTGAAAGAGCTAAACGATCATCATGATACTGATTCCTAGTTAAAATCTCACTGTGATTATCCTAGATGAAGACACACATGCTAGCACTCATAAGTTTTCACAATTATCCATAGATAATGATCTGATTTGATTGATTGATTGATTCATGCCAAACCCTAGGTGGAGTTAGAACTCCCGGGTGGTGCATACATGCATGGGTCTGTTCAATTGTGCCAGCTGCAAGCTAAGTGGACGATAGTTATTTGAACTTAATCTAATCAATCATTTACTACAATATGATGAGAAATCATAAAGAGGAGGGAAGGTTGAGAGCGCAAGAGCGATATAATAAACTTGCGAACCCCCAGATCAGAAAAGGAGGCGGATGCAAAGGGTGAGTCACAATGAGTGAAGCGGTCTGATTGAATTAATGCCAACCACTATAAAAAGCCTTGTTCAGCAGTCCATCGGGGGCAGATAGAGAGCCAATAAATAAAATTATCTATACACCGGCAGCAGGCTTCATAGGTGCACAGCTTTCTATCAGAGCAACCAACAGGCAGCCCACCTTGCCCGCCCATCGGGTTATATATTAGCATGCATAAAAAAGAAAAGATCGAGCCATCCATAACCGACAGGGCAGAATGGGGAAGGGCAAAGAACGAAGGAACACCGGAGGACGACTTGCTGCACAGGAGAAAGACAAACATACGGTGGGAAGGCGGGAAGTCACGCTGCAGAGGGGTGAGTCTAGCAAGGAGGGGAAAGTGAGAGGAAGATTGCCCATCATCCTCAGAAGCCTTCATGCATTCCTTTGCAACTGTCTGTCTCACTTTGCCTTTGAAGAAAAGTAAGCCGGTGCCTTGTGCCCTACGACTATTCTGCCCACGTTGGGAAGACGGATCGGGCTCGACCCTCAGCGAGCGGACAGAAATCAAATCAGCCCAACGAAGCCGCCTGTCTATAGACCTTGTAAATTGTTGGTAGCAGTTATTCTTCCAGGCATGCAACATGGCTGCAGGAAGAGTGAGTGTTATGATGGAAAGAGAGTGCTACCAGTCAGCCACGCGGAAGCAGAGAAAGGCTTTGCAGGGAAGAAGACCAAGGATGCAAAGAGAAGGCAGGCGGAGGCTGCGAGCAGACAAATGACCACACCAACGGGCAAACCGAAGTTGCAAAGCATCAAGAGTGAGCAGGTCTACATCCCGCACTGGTAGACATTCAAGGCAGTAGAGCGCTGCGGGGGTCCAGCAGGCTCTAAAGACTGTTACCTGCGCGTCAATACTGAGCGGGCCCATGCTCGCAATCAACCTAATTACCCCTCCCAGAGCTCATGAAGCAGAAGCAATACGGGACTCAATTGTCTTGTTCAAGTACCCCCCTTCAAAGAAAACATACTCCAGATATTTGTATTCGGATGTTCATTCAACTTCCCTCCCACCATACACGACTCTACCTGCAGACTGCCCCAGAGCCAAGGCAGACAGACGCAAGATTTTTGTTTTCTTTAAGTTCACAGTCAATCCTCATTCCTTGCAATACCCTTCCAAGGCTGAGAACTTCTTTTACAGATCCAAGACGGAATGAGCAAGGAAACAGAGATCATCCGCATACCCCAGACTACCTAAGATACAGTTGTCAAGGACGACAGGTTCGGGCTCTCTCTCGGGCTCCTCATCGCTGCCCATCCCCATTCCGCTGTCTGACCATCCTGCTCCCTCTACTTCTCTGTCTACGGCCCCCTTGTTCTTACTAACTGACCACACATGGGGAAGGTCATTGATATAGATAAGAAAGAGAATGGGAGAGAGAGCATCACCTTGCTTTACCCTAGCGCCCTCCCGAAAACGCAAAAAGTCCCCGTCTACCTTTCCCCAGACCTCCTTGTACATTTCACAGATCATGCACACATCTGCCTCACACACACCTTCTCTTCTCAGTTTCTGAATTAGCTTACCTCTCAGCACAGTGCCACAGTGTCGAAGGCTTTGGAGAAATCAACAAAGCCTGCCAGCAGAGCTTTCTTTTTCTTTTTAGAGGAGAGAATGGCAGAGACAAGCGCGCCTACTCCTTCCCTCGTTCCCACCCCTTGTCTGAAACCTAACTGCCTGACGTCAAGCTCAACTTAAGAGCGCACACGGCCGTCCATCAGCAAACCAAAAAGTTTTGTGAAAGGGTTGACAATGTGAATAGGCCTCCATTCATTGGGAAAAGGAGAGGCAGGGCCTTTAGGGACAAGGCAGATACGCAGCACATTCCAGGAGGGAGGCCAGCAAGTAAAGATATGCATACAATTAAACGAAACAAAAAGTAAAAAACGAGAGAGCGCTGAGTGCGCAAATTATTATTATATATTTTATATTATTTGGTTATATTATATACTTATATCACCCAGCCCATGATATAATATAAAAATATATATCGAAACCACCCCTAGTATCAAATTTAATAAAGTTTTATCATATCTGCCATACCATTCATTTTGGCTTACAAGAACCCCATTTTTTTCTGAGAATAACTTCAGTATTAAACTCTCGTTACTACGATGCGATCTTAGACTGAATTGCAATACTTGAAAATCTTGTATAAATACAAAGAGAACAACAGTAGAGCGAAAACATGTATCAAAACATGGTCGTGCAACATGGTAGCATGATGGTGCATGGGACCAAACACCCCACTGCGTAGACAGGGGGGCGGCCAAACGGACGAAAGAACGAAGAAAGGAAGTAAGTCAGGCAGAAAGGAAGGGGGCAAGAGTGGAAAGCAAGGGATCAAATGGAGGAAACAAAACGAAAGAAAGGCGGGAGGAATCAAAGAATGCTGCGAAAAAAGGCATACGATAAGAAAGGGGACGAGATCGCGGAGAGCATGGAAAATAAAGAACGAGAGACAGCGACAAAAAACAAACCAACGGACGCAAGTGAGGAAGGAAAAAGAGGAAGGAACAAAAAAAAAAGGACAGGAAGGAGAAATGGGAGGGGAAAACAGGAGACTCACATAAGAGTAAGAGAGGGGCGTTGGGAGGGATGTCCGGAGGGAGTGAAGAAAGAAGAACCACCCCCCAACTCCTCGGTCCTTTGCTCATTCACTCATTCACTCACTCACTCACTCACTCACTCAGTCACTCACTAATTCACTCACTCACTCACTCACTCACTCATTCACTCACTCACTCATTAACTCATTCACTCACTCACTCATTCACTCACTCATTAACTCATTAACTCACTCACTCACTCACTCACTCACTCATTCACTCACTCACTCACCCAGCTACTTACTTGCGGAGAAATGTAAAAACGCAGGCCCGCATACGCCCGGGCTCACACTCACACTTCACCCTTGCGCACTCACTCACGGCCACACGGATACACAAGATCAGTGTGTCTTCTGTGCACCGATCCGTTTTGACTGGCGACCGTCATTCAGTCAGTCAGTCAGCCAGTCGATCAGCTACGCCTTGTCTCATTGAACTATCCTCAAGGGTGGGTGGGTTGCTGACGGTTTGTATCTATCTGACTGGCTCTTCCTTCTCCACGGGAAAGAAAGCGACACACACGTCCAGGTTGATTCTCACCCGACAGTCGTCAGAACAGAAGAGAAGAGAACATGTCCAGAGACACGAAATGAAAAGAATGCAGGAATGGATTACGTTTATCGCAGCGTCCTGCCTGCACCTCTTCCCCTTCTCATCCACCCATGCACACCCACTTCGAGACAACTAATTCCAGCGCTGCAGGAAGGTAGTACCATCTCTCTCGAGGGGGGCATTCGAAATAAGTCTTTCCTTCCTCCCCTTTGATGTTAACTGAAAGACACAAAACGGACAAGTGACGTTGGTACAGAAAGGAAAGAAAATGCAAGCAGACACACAAACGAGAATGATCGGAGGACAACTCATGGTCGACCATCTCAGTCGAACGGACGAAAGAACGAGCCAGAAAAGGGAAGGAGAGAAAAGGGAGGAAGAGACAAGTAGGAGAAGAACGGTGGTTTGGACAGGAGAAAGAATGACACAAACTCCAAGAAGGAAATGCAATTTGCACCCATTTCTGTACGCAAAAAAAAAGGAAATCATGGACCAAAGACCATGCACTCTTGCATGTTCGCAGACCCTACGGATCCACGAACATTCGAATCAGCTTGCCTCCTTCCAGCGCCCCTCTGTTCTTTCTTGCCCCCTGCATGTCATTTGATGATGACCTCTTTTCCATCCATCTATCCAGTACTATGCGAGGACAAACAGAACCTTGCAAGAATGCTTCAGCATATCTCCAAGCTACAGACACATATGCTGATTTGGCTTGCATGTTAGACATATGCAAATTTAGAGGCTTGGTGACAGGGCACAAACCAAATCACTCTTACTCGGAAGGGGTGCTCACGTCAACGGCTACCTACGGAAAGAAATGAGCCCCTTGAAAGGAAGGAAGGCAGAGAGCAGGCCCTCCTTGCGTCGCACCATGCGCTTGAACTGTGTTTCCCCATCCTCCTCATGTCAGCCATGTCAGTGATCTGATCTGACCTTCTTCCTTCACAGTGTTCTCTTTTCTGGCCCAATTTCCCCCCCAACATTTCTTTCCCTAAGAGGGGCATTCATTTTTCGGTTTTCTCTCTTTCACGCCAGGCTTCCGAGTGCAAAGCGCCTCCTTTCTCTTGAAGCGTTCCCTGCGCGACTCCGTGTGTTCCTCTCACCCATCCACCCACCCACCCGTCTAATCGACAGCTAGGCACATCTGAGCTCTGTGCCATGGGGCGGCCAGCAAGACCGAAGGGGAGAAAAACGAAGTCGGGCAGGCAGGCAGGCAGGCAGGAGGGCAGGCAGGCAGGCGGCAGGCAGGCAGGCAGGCAGGCGGCAGGCAGGCAGACAGAAAACAAACAAGCAAACAAACGGGCCCACTGTTCACAAACAGACGTAGTGGGAGGGTGGGTGCGCAAGAAAGAATTAAGGGTCAACAAACGTAGGCACGTAGATTGACAAAAGTGGCCAAAATTGAGGAAAGAGCACAGAGGAAAAGGGAAGCACACAGAAGGGAGGAAGGGGGAGATGAAGTAGCAACGGAAGAAAAACGATGTGTTGCCTGGCCCCCCTCGCTGCTTACTCTCTCTCTCTCTCTCTCTCTCTCAAATAAATATAACAGACAGACAGACAGACAGACAGGCAGGTAGGCAGGCAGGCAGGCAGCCAGTCAGTCAGTCAGTCAGTCAGTCAGTCATGCACACGTGACACACTCTCTCTCTCTCACTCTCTCTCTCTTGTTCTTTCCTCATGCGATTGTCGCCGCCTGCTAATACGAGAATGAGCACTTCTTTCTTTCCGCCCTCCGTTGTTTCCAGAAAAAAGATATGAAGGAAGAAGACCAGAGAGGAGACGATAAAGGCACGGAGTGAATAGAAAAAAATCCTTAAAAAACACTTCGACCTTGCGGAAGTGGGCGCTGTCCGCAGTATCTCCTGAATGAGGTCTCGGTGAAACAACACGCCCTTTCTGTCTCTTACGAATGCCTGAAGCGATTTGGTGGGGCTCTCTTCTTTCACCATACAGCATTTCCCATGCTGATTCTCTTCTTCTTCTTCTTTCCTTCTTCCTGGGGACGGCTTTTCTGACCCACTCAGACGCAAGCGTTTACCGAATGAGCATACAGACAGACAGTCAGGCAAACAAGAAAAAAACGCAACTTTTTCGTCGATACTTCGAAAACACGAAACAAGGCTAGCATGGTGAGGAAGAAAGGCTCAGGCAGTGCTTGAAGAGGAGAAGAAGCCGGACCAACCAGGAAATATGTAACACCAGAGAGATGATGACATTTTTCTCTCGGGGCAATACACGAGCCTGTTGTCGTGTTGAAGGGGGGGGTGATCACAGACAGAGTGGCAGATATGTCTCTTTCTTTCCCCTCTCTTCTTCTTTTCATGTGTTATACAACAGACAGAGAGACGGGCAGACAGGGATTCATCAATCAGAGTGAAGCCTTTGGAAGGGTCATGCTTGCTCGCACGCATCCCTTGCCTTCTCTGTGTGTGACTGGTCCTCTTGTCCCTCTCTCTCTCTTTCCGTCTATATATACCCGGAAGGTCACCGTCCTTTCCTCTAACTGGATGCCTTTCCTTTCTTCCTTCTGTATATACCCACCCGTCCACCCTGTCGTGGCGGCCATTCTCTTCTTTTCGATCGACCCGACTGACTGCCCGGCAGTACACCTGTCCATTGGCAGGTCGATCGGTCACCTTCCTCTTGTCTGTTCGTGCAGTTTCCTTAACTAAATGAGGGAGGGGGGCAGAGCATTGATTCTCCTCTCCCTCCCACTTTTTGTTTTTGCTTTCCTTCCCTGTGTTGCCCCAGACAATTCGTGAAGAAGAAACGGTTGAGACAGGGAGAAGGTAACATTCAAAGAGGAGGCGGAATACATGTACAGACTCGTTTACTTGTTTCTCTGTTGCTGCGACTTCTTCGGCCCTGCCTGTGCCTGTGTACTCCGCTGCTGCTTGTCTTCGACACTCCTATAGAGGCTTGCAGTCAGGCAGGCAGTCAGACAAAAAAACGGTGGGCGGCTGTGTCCGACTTTCGGTGTTCACACCCACGGCGGTTAGATAGAGGATTAGTTACGCAGACAGAAAGAAATTCACAGACTACTGCGAAAGCGGTGTGTGGTGTTTCGCCCGTCCCCTTCAATTCGAAGTTGAGATCTCTTATGAGGTTCGGTCAGGGAAAGGGGTCGAAAGAAAATCTGCAGCAGACAGGGAGACGTCGAAAAGCTGCAGTCTTGCGAAAGAGGGCATGCATTCACGCCCTCATTCCACTGGCACTCAAGCAACAAGTCTCTTTCTTTGACGCTCAAGCCAACAAGCCCCCCCCCATGTACCCACCCAGAAGCAGGACAGAATCACATCTAAACTGCATCATGAATGGGGCCCAGAGCTGCTGCCTCTAATTGATCCTCTTCTTTTTTGTCGCCCTCTTTTTCTTGACTTTGCGCGTGGATGTTGGGCTCTGCCCGAGTTGTCTGATTTTGTGTCGGTAAGTCTGTTTGCTTGTCTTCATTTTGTGTGTGGGGTGTGGGCTCTGTCCCAGTTTGGGTAGGACCGGACGCTGACACAGCAGCAGCACGCGGGGAGACGGCAAACTTCCAATCCACCTCCCCGCTTCGAGTTGCAGATCGCCCAGAACTCCCCCCCCTCAGTTGAGCGAGCTCACGAGATGAACCACCAGACGAGACACCCCCGGAGACGGCAAATCTGCTAATGACAGAACTGCCCCCCCCTTCTCTTCCCCCCTCAACGGTTACTTGTGGGGTTGTGTCGGACGCCTGAGGATCACTCACTGCAACAGGGCTGCTACCGTGAGCGGAGAACCCCTGAGAAGAGCCCTCTTCGTTCGTGTAAGGGGGTGGGGGGAGGAGGGGGGGCGCACGGGGAGGAAGGGGCGGACATCTGACTCGCAGCATCGAATCAGACGCTGCACCTCCCTCTACCTCACCCCCTCCCCCGACCAATGTCTGGGGGATACCGTCTTCTTCGTCACCCTCAGCGCCCACACGAATGCTGCGATCTCCCCTTTCCCCTTGCAAGGAACCTCGTCCCCCCGGCATCCCTTGATTGACACTCACTCTCACTCCCACTGGACGTATCGGAGATATTTCCGGAAAAGAAACCAAGGGAAACGAGGACGACGCAGCGACTCCAGAATCCCAACCCCCAAATTTCTTCGTAACGGTCCCCGCCTCGCCCTCGTTTGATTCAACACAAGGGGAAGGGGAGGACCTCTCCTGCATTGCCCCCCCTGCCACGGCGGCGGCGCTACTGCTGCTTGGCACATCGGGACCTTGGACGGTCTCTGCTGTGCTAACGTCTTTCCCTCGAGCTACAACGGTGGCATCCCTACAGCAGTGTGGAATGGAACTGGCAGCTGCAGCAGCAGAGCCGTCGGCCTCCTCCTCTTCGCCTTCCGTCTCATCCCCCTGTGTCCTTTTCCCTTCTGCCTTCAGCCGATCCCGAAGCTCCTCCCGAATTCCGAGGAGCAATTCCAAGCTGAGAGAGGCCAGGTAGGACCGGAGGGAACAGTGATGCTCCAGCTTGATCTGCAGATCGAGGAGGAACATACAGAGAGAGACAAAAGAACGAACGAGAGGAAGAACTTCATAAGTGGGAGAGAAAAGATAGTTAGTTCTTTTTCGGGTTTCCAATGCCCTCCCTCCTAAGCTCTGTCTGTGCCTTTCTTGATCCTTAAGTCGGGACATCGAGTGAGTACCTCAGGCAGGCAAACAGACCAATTAAGACAACAACATGAACTTATTTGGACCACTCCCGTCCTCACTCACTCCCTTGTCCTCACAGTGCCTCATCTACCCCAGCAACTCGGATGGAGTGACAAACATAAATAAAGAGAAAAAGAGCGCGAGAGATGAAGATCGAGAGAGAGCCCACCCAGCCTTCGTTGGTCTTGCTGTGGCACTTGCTCTGCCTGCCTGCCAATGTCTTCCCAATACCTCAGCAGCATCTCACCCCTTCCTCCCCAACTGACGGCTACGGGTCTGGGCTCAAACGGAAGAACTCCACCTCCACTCGCAGTGCCCGAGTCTTGAAATCGATGAGAGGTCGGGTGAGGTCCATGGCTCACTGAGAGGATCGGACCAGCAGACGCACTTGCAGAAGCAGAAGCAGACGTACTTGATACTGGCGGGCTCGGCGCCTTCGGCATTGCACCACCCCCCGCCTGTGCTCCCCCCCACCTAGGCCCTCCTGGAGGCTGTGGTGCCGGTGCCAGCCGCGGTCCCACGCTGGAAGGGGAAGCAGCAGCCGGGAATGGAAAACGAGCTCCTCTTCCTCCTGAAGTGCTCCAGTGCGGAGGCNGGGGGGGGGGGGGGGGGGGGGGGGGGGGCGCGGCGCTGCTGGGAGATTGTTTGCTGACTGCATCTGAAGCAGGGCCTGCTGAATGTGCGGGTAGTCGTGAAATTCATAGACCCATTTGGGCAGCTCTCCCAGCTCCACCGGACAGGGGGGCTCTACCTCGCGGAGGGCAATAAACTCTGCATCATCATCACCACATGCAGGCAGGCAGGTAACGCGTGTATGAGCGAGGGAGCGAGGGAGGGGGGGGGGCATGATCGATCCTTCGAAGGGGAGGGAGGGAGTAGTGTTCTGTTCTGGATGCACGAATGTATTCACACACACACAAGCAAGCAAGCAAAGCTGGACAGACAGAGAGAGAGTGCGTGGGGGGACAAAGCCCTGCCGATGGATTCTGTCTCTAACGAAAACGGAGATAGATCCGTATTGAATTCAGCCGGACACTGCCTCAATAGTGTGACACCGTGCTGGGAGGTCAGGGCGCATCAACTACAAGGAATGTGCGGAAAGTAGTGCAATGCACGAGGCTCTCCAAGCTCAAATGAGCGTGAGAGTGTGAGACAAGGGCATCGACATTCATTCAGTCAGTCAGCCATCTCGTGGGGGCAGATGAGCGTCTTTCACAGGAACTCCTTTCCTTGCTTGCTTGTCTGGTCACAAGAAGAACGGGAAACTGGAGTGAGAATTACAGCATCAGAATGAACGTGAAACAAAAGTTCCTTTCGATCTGCGCAGCAGACGCACACAGAGGCCAGGCAGAAGAAAAGTAGACATGCAGACAGACAGACAGACAGACAGACCTTCGATTGCAGCTTCAAGATCTACCCCCTCTTTGATTGCCCTCCTGTCCAGTTCCAAACTCCGGTAGCTGCACCAAGAAGAGTGGAGGGAGGGAGAAGGGGACAGAAGGAGACGGTACGCATTCTCAGTCTGAATCATTGACAGAAACGGAAGCGAGGAATACAGAAATGAGCACAGAGAACGGAGGACGGACGGTGCACACGCAGGGCAGCTTGGGCACAACAGTCTCATACAGGCAGGCAGCGCTTTTCTTCCTCAACTGAAGAAATGCGTTTCGCTCTCTTATGTCCCAAAAACAGTTTCTCTGGTTTTTTCTTACGCATCCCCTGACACTTTCCCTCCTTTGTTGTTGCGTGAGTTTTCTGGTTTTGTTTTCGGTTCACTTTCTACTTTCCCACGACCAACCGACCGACCGACGAGGTTTTAGCTCGGCTGGCCCGTGGGCGTTCTCGCAGGCCTTCCGAAGGGGGCAGTCGAGGTCCCATGCCCAGTAACGGCACAGGGCACTTCTGGTTCTGTCAATGAAGGACTCCTTCAGATCTTCCCTCCCATGGGCAAACGTACACACCTCTCGTGAAAGGTGACACATGCCCTTGACGAAGATCCTGCAAGGAGCAATTTATTCTTTCTTTCAAAGTGAAATCTCGTGAGGAAGGGGGGAAAGGTGCAAAGGTGGAGGCCGGCTGTGACAGTGAAGGAAGCAGGGGGGGGAGCGGTCGGAACAAGGGTTCAGTTCAGAGCAAGAAGGGAGGGAAGAGAACCATGCAGAGGTACAGTCAATACAAACACACACGCACCTTCGGATCATGTGCGTAGCTGCAGGAATCTCCTCTTCGGCAGCCGCCTTTTCTGAGGTGAGGGCACATTTTGATCCTGCAAGAAGGAAAGAAAACGGAGGCCGCTCCCAGGTGCGTTGCTGTAAGGCACACTGAAAAAGAAAAAAAACACACACGAGGCGGGCAGACAAACAGGCAGGTAGGCAGACAGACTGACGCACTTTTCCTTTTCTTCTCTGCCTTCCCACAGATTCAACGACACGCGGCCACACTCTGACAGACAGACCGAAGAGGGACCGCGGGACCTTCCCCGGAGAGACCCTTAAATCTATGAATACTGATTTCCAGCGCGATTCTTTCATTCTTTCTCCCACCTTTGTTTCCATTCGTCCTCTATGCGAACACAGCACACACATAGGAGACCGGCAGCATGGAGATGTAACCTGTGACGGTCGTAGAGCAGAGTGACAGACTACAAGGAGGCAGACACCGGAGCTCGCCAAATGACCCCTTTTCTCTTTCCTCTCCGACACTTCTCACGCACTGACGGTGCGAACAGGCACAGCCGAATACATCAGCAGATAAGTAGATTGACAGGGAGGCCCGGATAAGGCACAAAAAACAGAGAGAATGCGTCAGACAGACAAGGGGTAAGCAGAGTAAAAAAACAGACCTACCGGAAGAACCGCTTGGGCCGGACTGTGGACCGCCGAGGTGCGGCTGCATCCTCTTCATGGGGGGGCTGATCGTTCTGCATGACTGGGCACTTAGTATCGCCTTGAACTGCTCTGTAAAGTCTTGGGGTGGGTGACGAAGGGCACCTCACTTTTCATGTTTCAAATAGTCACGTTCAACCATTCATTTACAAACTCACAGCGCCGGTGCTTCAGTGAGGAAGCACTTAGAATATGCAGGCATGCAAATAATACACATCTTGGAAGTGTTTCATCGCTTGACAGACTTTGAGTTTGTGGGTTTCTGAACGGGCGTGCTTGTCAAGTCACGATTCTTGCAAGGGGTACCAACTTGTTGGTTTTCTGTTGGCGTCTCTTAGCAAGAAAGTTGAAGGCTTCCCGGCCGGCGCTCCGTACGCGTGCAGCAACTCGAGCCGAGTTTGGGCCGGACCCCGGCCACCAACTTTGTGTTATCATCACGCCACGTAACTCTGAGTTCTCTAGAGTTCTGGATTTACAAAAATCTTTTGACCGGGAGGGCGCAAACTGAAGGAATTTCTTTGGCAATGCGAGAAGACAGAAGAGGGATGGGTAAAAGCGCAAGCAAATGAATCGGAAAAGTTTGGGGAACTGAGTTTAAAGAAAGAGTTTTGATGGGGTGTTTAAAGCAGGAGTTCTTTGAAGGGATGGAAGACGTGTGGGATGCACCTCTGCATAATTAAAGTCTTTCTAATTAAAAGGATAGCCTTTTTTCAATGAAAGAACTGAAGTGTTTCGAAGGTTCTGCCTTGCATCCCTTCTTTTCTCTTTCTTTTGATTATCCAACCTGTTGTGAAGCTGTGATTGATCAGCAGTATCAGGGTGATCGAAGTCACTCCTATTTTTGTCACTGGTAGTTGTAGGGCGGAACAAATCGACAAACTAGGTTAGATCCACCTCTCATATATGGGGACGCGGCATGCATAAAAAAAACCTTCAATCATTATTTGCATGCATAACAAAACCCTCAATCATCATTTGCAACCAGAACTTTATTATCACGCACGATTTTTTGAGTTCTAGTTGACCAGAAGCCGGCCATGCACCGATATCGGCAAACCAGAGTGGACTAGAGTCACTAGAAGTCGCATGATTATGGAAAGTTCCTAAAAGTTCTGGTTTATTTCGGTTTATTTTTATCTATTCTGCTTAAAAGAACCTGGTTGCAACCTGAACTTTTTTCCTTTTTTCTCATTAACCCATGAATCAACATGGATCAACCTAAGTATACCTACAGGTATATACATGTAATAACACATAACGTATCTTTCAATAGCTTTCGAGTAAAGCGTTGGTGCGCGGCCTTTTAAGTCTGACTATGCTTATGACACGGCATTTCAAATTAATAGGAGTGTCAGAGATTGTCAGAGCTGGTCAGAGCCTCAGAGGGATTGAGTCAACCACATTGCGTAACATTGCGTTACCGTGAATTCCTGCCAACCTGTTAAATATTACGCAGTATATTTCTCATTAAAGACTATAAGAAACACTTTTGGTCAAGCCGATTTTCTTATAACTTTTCTACTATTTTAAAGTTTATTAAATTTGAACGGCGTTTTCTTGTCAATGCATATCAATGCCTAACTGGATATACAACGTATTGCATGTTCTGATTTATTCTGGTTGACCATTATTGACCATGCATGCAGCCTGAGCGTTGATAAAAATTTAGACAAACTCTTAGATTAACAAACTCAATAGAAATGAAACTTTTCTAGTTGACTAATTAAACGGCCGGAATTTTATTAATAAATTTTGCTAAGTTACCTTTTTGACTTACCATTTTTGATAACCCGACATTTCTTCTAACTATTAAAAAAAAATGGCAAAGGCTTTTGAAAGTTAGTGTTTGCTTCTAGGCTAAGTTCTAGCCGCTTTCAGCTGCTTCAAACCCGCTTTGTACACAAAATTTCAGCTTCATATATACTCCACATACTTTTTGAGATCCATCAACCAGACTTTTTCAAAATGGTAAGTTGACTTTTTAAAAAGGTAAGTCAAAATGTCCGGTAGCCGGACTTTTTCACCGGACATTCCACCGGACATTCTTTAGGGGTTGGAAGCCTTAAAGGCTAGGCCACTATTAATATATATACTACACTAGTCTAGACAAACGGCGATAATGGTATAGGATGATATCAAGATGATGATAATGATCGATGACTACTTACTATTATCATATAGGCTTAGTATAATGTAGATGATCACAGTAGATCGAATGTTAAAGGCTGTAAAGAGCTAGGAAAAAGGCTCGATCAGTCTTAGTACAAAACTGAAATTAATTGCAGTGGAGTCTTAACCTAGATATATATATGCAGTCGAAAAGATATTGACCAATACACGGTCACCTATATGACGGCGGCTCACCGTAACGTCCGATCTCCTCCCAACAGTTAGAATTTAATCTAGAGTTTAATAGTACGTATATGTATTTAATTGTATTAAAGCCAATAGCGATGGTAGAGGATGACGAGTCATTGACGATGCTATTAAATCTTAATGACTTTTACAAACTTTTTAAAAAGTACATTCGTCAATCAAATTATAGCTGAATAAATAGATCATTCAAATTTAAAGCGGAAGTATATGCGGTGGTGTAATAGTTTTTGCATGCAGAATCATCTAATCATGAAAAGGTGCAGACGTATGCAGACGGTAGCAGATGGATCGGTCTGTGGCATCGCATATCACTTTCATCAGTCAAGCAATTGTGATCGAAAAAAAATTCTTTGTCTTCCCGTGGGTCCCCCTTTGCTATCCCTGGCTTTGTCACCTTTTTGATTTATGCTTTCTATCCTTTTGCTTCCTTCTGCATATTTTTTTCTCTTTTTTTTCTCTTCGTTCTTTAGCAGGTATGTCCTTCTTCTTCCCTCAAACATCGCTTTTGGGTCAGACTGGGTGTTCTCTTCTCTCACTGCAGCACGCAAGCACTTGTGCAGTCTCTGCCGTTCTTGTTCTTGCACATGAAGTCCCCCAATCCTGCTGCCTCCAGGAAAGTCTCCTCCTCCTCCACTGTCTGCTGCCGGTCATCCTCCGTCTCTGCCTTAGGCGCTTCCTTGACAGGCTCACCCGGTCCGTCTCCGATTCTGGCAGAATCCTCCAGAGTCCTCAGAAGACAACGAATCGCCATCGCTGTCCCCTCAATCGCCCTGTCATCGTCGCTTCCCCCACCCCCCTCTTCACCCTGGACTGTAGGCATTCTACTCAGCACCTTGGCAAAATCGTCCAACTCGCTCCGTGCCTGCTCCAGCTCCTTCATGCTGACGTCTGCCATTCCCCCCCCCGCTGCCCTTGCAAAGAGTCCACTCAGAATGTTCGGAAGGAAATTTCCAGAGGTGCCCAGGGGGGCTACCTGACAGGCAGGGAAACAAAAAGAAAGAAAAAAAGAAAGAAAGAAAGAAAGACAGAAAGGAAGAAATAGGGACCTAAGAAATACTGTTTGGACCACAGCGGAATGTGAAGCTAAGGTCAGAAACCAGGTATCGAGGAAAGCGCTGCATGTGGGGGAGATAGACAGAATCAAAATGGGTTGTCAGATCAAAAGATCCATGCATCAAAATACCGACAGACTGGCTCAGTGGCTGACTGAATGAATTCAGAACTTTTCGGGCGGATGGCAAAAGGAACCAAAGCCGAAATGATTCTTTTTTGTCTGTCCTTCTGACTGCCTGGTTGTCTCCGAGAAAAGATGTGCACCAATTTGTGTGAGCTAAGAAAAGGGGGCGTGGGAAAAGAAAAACTCGGGATTTAGGGACTGATGAAAAGAAACAGCTAAGAGACAGAGAGGCAGACAGAAATACTGCATGTACAGACCGATAGACCGACAGACAGATAGACAGAAATGTGCCTGCGCACCTCTGCAAATTCTTGGAGCCGCACTCCGAGTCTCTTCACATCGGACACGTAGAGGCTGTTGCCCTCCAGGAACTTCGCCACCGCTTTGCTGATTTGCGAAACGTCGTCGACGAAGGCGGGGAGCGAAACTGTGCGCATTGTCTCGCCTTCTCCCTCTTCTCCGTTCCCTTTCCCTTGTGCCTCAATGTCAAACGAGACTTCGTACTCAATCGAAGCATTCTCGTCGCTTGGGGGGTTGAAGAATGTTTGGGGAAACCCAACCTGTTTCACGTGAAGCAGCTGTGGGGTCTTGCCGAGTTGCGCCTGGGAGAGCTTTGCTTTCGCTCTCTTGGTCAGCACTCCTGCAGCATGCTGAGCACTGACCCCCTGCACCGCTGCGGCAATCTGGGCCCCTGTGTGCTGAATGCCCCTGATAAAGATGGTCTCTGACCCAGTGGTCATCACACACCAACTCTCTGCGTCCGATGGGGGCTGTGCCCCGGTGTCTTGGAAGGCTTCCGCCCCGTGTGAGATGGCTTTCACCTTCGCTGCTTCACCCTTATAGAGCGTCTGTGCGCCTTGCTGTGCGCGAAGTTCCAGCTGCATGTCTGTTGAACAGAGGGTGCAGGGGGTTGGGGAAGAGATGGACGCTGCGTCTTTGCACGCCTCCACTGAGATGCCGTCTACAAGGAGTGAGGCATCATAGCTTTCTTCGTTCTTTCGGAGAGAAAACCTGTTTGGAGTAATGTCTCTCGAGACAGGAGGGGACTTTCTCGGAGACTCCCCCCCAACCGTGAGATATTTCTTCGGAGAGTTGGAGAGGCCGATCCAAGAAGGGGAGCAGGCTCCAGAAAGCGCGTCTGGAACCATCAAAGTCGGCTGCTGCTGTGTTGCTGCCATCCTTTTGTCTGTCGAGCAGTCAGTTCATGGGTAAACAGGCCGGGTCGGTCAGTCAGGCAGTCACTCAGGTCAGCCAGTCACCACTTGGTTTTGGCATCAGCCACAAGACGGTCTTTCAGTCGATCGATCACTCAAAGCTTTGCGATGCAAGTCGGGATGGCCATACAGTTGCGGCTCTGTACCGTCATGCCGTGCACTGTGTCATCTAGTAAGGATCCATGCATACATCGATGGATGGACGGCCGGCCGCCAACAAAATCGACGGATGGACGGATGCAAGGATGCTATGCATTGCTATGCATAATAATGGATGTACATGCAGGAAGGAATTCAATTACATGCATATGCACCAATACACGCCCGGAGAGGCGATAAGAGCATATGCAGAAGGAAGGAAGGATGATTAATATTGAAGAAAAAAAAATTACTACACGCGAGAGTGGGGGCATTGCGCGCCGAGGCATTTCGGACTATACGTACTGGCGCTATAGTATACGCACCATTACGAACCAACAACTATGCATGCATGCCTACTAGCATAACGGGGGCTGGCCATGCTTGGTGTACGACTATAAACCATAAACAGAGTTTAACGGACTAACGGAGGAGTACACAAGCTTTGTGTTTAATAGTGTTTAACTTGTCATGCAAGAAAAAAAAAACAGTTCCGTGTTCTAGAATCTTATATAAGTGGTAATAAGTGGTAACAAGATGATTGATTGGAAGAACTCAACTATAGTAGTTTAGAACGTGTTAACCAACACATGAAGCACCGATTCTCTATTTCACCCGCATGTGAATTTTACTAAATTTTACTAGTCGGGGCTATCACTAAAACTTTGTAATATTGTTTTAATCCAAAAAAAAAGGAGTGTTATCTTCCTAATAGGTTATCTTCACTCAAACTTTACATATCTATGTATCCTAATCCTAATATATCATACCCAGCATAGTAGACATAGCGGATCAAAAAACGCTGGGGCGGAACCTCTCATTCGATCATTATCAATCTGTTCATCAATTTAATTGAATTCATCAATCAATTATATCATTTTCCATGTTAAACTAGGGCGGAACAAAACAATCAATCCTAGTGTTAAACATTGTTCATCAACTTATGCTTGCAAGTATTGTAAACATATAGCGTCTCTTATACCCTTCATTTTCATGAATGCCCGTGTCCAGCATCAGCAGTGAGTCGTCCATCGACTCGGATCGAAACCCAAACAGCGATTTCTTCAACAAATGTTTTTCTCGGAGTGCCTGAGGAGTGCAGGACTAAAAGGAGCTAGCAAAGGGGAGGGAGACGGGAAACTTCCGGGGAAAGACAGATGTGGGAAATGAAACAAAAAAGTCGAGGCTCGAGCTGCCACCCCAGGCAGAGAGCGACACATACAGAGTGCCGAAGCTGCCACCCCACGAAAACGTCCATTCAAGACTTAGTACAAGAACGAGAGCAGGAACCCTGACGACCTCTCGCTCACTTTTTCTGACAGACCGGCCTCCGACTTCCACCCGCCCGTTCCTGTAGTGCCTGCCTGCCTGCTTAACTGATCGATCAACCCACCCTTGATCGGTTAATTGTCCCGGTCCCAAATTTACGGGCCCTGGAGAAAAGGAAATGAATGAGGGTCCATTCTAAGAGGGGGGGACTTTTGGTCTCGCGAACTCTTTAATTCTTCTCTATCTCCCTCACTCCCTCCTTCTCTCTGAGTGTGAGTGAGGGTATGTTTGCACCTTTGCTCTGTTCTCTGACACCCTTGCTCTGTTCTCTTCAGTCACTTGAGTGGCCTTCCACTCCTTCTGATTACGCAGAGACTGCACATTAGTGAAACATGCAGTGGCCATCATGCTTGCCTCGGCTTGCTATTGGTCAGTCAATCGATGCAAGAAAGAAAGCAGCTGCCCACTATTGGTCAGTCAATCGATGCAAGAAAGAAAGAAAGTAGCTGCCCACTATTGGTCAGTCAATCGATGCAAGAAAAAAAGAAAGAAAGTAGCTGCATGCCCATTGTCCAACCTCAGTCCCGCTCTGGAAAGCAGATGCTGAGAGAAACAATACTCACTCCAGTCATCTAACCGGAATGACTTGGTGGGTGTTGATGGTCCGTCCCGGGACGTCAGAGAAGAGCCCACTAGATTATGCCTCCTTCCTTCCCCTTTACCTTCTCCAGGCCTCTTTTTGTCTGTCCCTGAATTCCTTTCGCCTAGTCCATTTCTTCCTCCCCTATCTAATCGGCCTCGATCCCTTTTGACGTCGGACAGCTGGGAAGACAGAGAGAGAGAGAGAGAGAGAGAAAGAAGCCCCAACCAACACATCGATCGATAGACAAAATTCGCCTGAAGGACAAGCGACAAAAGAAAATGGAAAGTACAGAAAGAAAGAGAGAAAGAAAGAAAGAAAGAAAGAAAGAAAGAAAGAGAGAAAGAGAGAAAGAAAGTACAGAAAGAAAGAAAGAAAATTTTTCGACCTGATCGTGAAAAGACGAAATGATGCATGTCAACATGCAGGAAGGAACGGCCGTCCCCCAGTAGTCTACGCATTCATTCCCCCGATTTGTTTCTTCCCTCTCTCCGTGAATTCATTCGACCGATCGCCCACTCTCAGTCCTCTCATTTTCGGGCTGGCACGTCTTTCTGTTTTTCTTTTTTTTCGTGCAGTCCACCCACAGTCTCTGAACGATGCAGCCGGTCACTTTGATCCCTCTGTGACTGGCTGACTGCCTTAATTAACTTATTAGTACACCCCAACCATACGTACGGGCGTTTGTCCACGAATGAATGAATGAATGCGTCGAGGGAGTCCACTTCCTTTCTGAATTTGAATTCGCTTTCGGTACCTGCTTGCCTTTCATGCCCGTCTGCTTGCAATCAGTTACTCAATTCCGGAGTCTAAGTGAATGGATGCAGGTATTTGCGTGTAGGTGGAGGGAGGAAAAGAGGAGTCAGGCAGACAGGCTGGAAGCATTAAAGACCGATCTCTCTCTCGCCCGAGAATGTTCTTTCTTCATTTCTTCTCTGAATTCTTTGGCCGATCGGTTGGCCTCTCTCTCTTCTCACTTGACTCGCTGACAAAATTCCAACAAGAAAACACTTACGAACTGTCAGTCCGCCGTCAGTTCAACAGTGAGTGAGTGAGTGAGTGAGTGAGTGAGTGCAAGCAAGAATGAAGAATGCAGAAGAAGAGAGAACAGTGCAGGAATGGGACTGCTTCCGTCCGTTACCTTTGGGGGAACGTCCCTACCTCCTCGTTCGTCTGTTTTATTGCTTTTCTCTTGGCACAGACAGACAGAGAGAGAGAGAGAGAGAGAAAGAGAAGGAGAAAGAAAGAGAGGGGACGGAGGGAGAGAAGGAGGGACGGAGACAGAGACAAACGTACAGGCAAAGATTCTGAAGGAGGAAAGAGAAGAAAGATCTTACACGACCGATGCCGATGGTGCCGTTGCTTGTACAATCACGACCCTGTCCGACGGATGACTTACTTGATTGATGAATTCACATCTTTGTTTCTTCTTAAACGCCGCCTCATTCATCTATTTATTCATTCATTCGTTCGATCCCTCCCTTCCTTCGCAGTCTTCTCTCTCTCTTTCTTTCTGACTCCATGCTTCTGAGTGTGCGGCTGCCTTCTGTGCCACGCTGTTAAGTTTGTTTCAGGGACACAAGAGGAGATCAACAGACGACCGCCTTTGCTCCCTCACACCACTCCAATTCAGCCACGGGACAGGACAGTCAGGGAAGGGAAGAAACGCACCGAGAAGAGATGTTGAGTCGGCGTCTTTTCCATCTCCCACCCCCGCCTCCTCCCTCTCTCTCCTTTTCTGGATCGCTTGTTCGTTGTCTGTCCGGGTGGATGATTCCTCCTTTTCCTTTTTCCCCTCTCTCTCGCACTGAGAGAACCTTCCGGCTCGAATTTTTTTCCCCCCACATTCGATTGAGTCTGTCTCTCTGTCTGTCTGTCTTGTCAACCTTTTGAGGAGTCCATCGATCGACCGACCACTCACTCCATTATGTCACCGACAGACAATGTCGAGGATGGCAAGGAGTGTGTAAACGACCGACCGAACGAACGATACCTCCCACGTCGTCAGTCAGTTTTTTCCCGCTTCCGTCCTCCCGCACACAAAACAAACCACCACCCAAATTTTCCCCGTCTTCTCTCTCCGAGTCTCTGTATCGATCTCGTTCTCTCCCTCCCCTGTCTCTGTCTCTTCCTGTTCTGTGTTTCCCGACTGGGCACGCTTGTTGGCATTTGTGGAGAAAGGGAAGAGGCATTCTCCCTTCTTCGTCGACGATACGAAAAGGAGACGGCAAATTGACCAGATTCATTCCGTCTCTTGTCTTTTTTGATATCATTA
The DNA here is from genome assembly GCA_018398765.1 of Chromera velia. NCBI lineage: Eukaryota > Chromeraceae > Chromera > Chromera velia. Next base: position 30,475 of record JAHBMJ010000215.1, on the reverse strand, counting down.
CCTTTTCTCCTTTTTTCGAACGAACGAACGAATGATTGATCGATCGACCGCCCGCTCTCTCGGAACGAACATACTACCTTCCTTCCTTCATTCTTCTGTCCCTCCAACAACCATGCAACAACAATGCATGTAACTAACGGTACTCACAAGAGGTAGGGGGGGCAATTAAACGTCATGGTATTGCAAAATGGTATACAAGCAACGCGACGGAAACATCGGCGAGCTACAAACACAGAAAAAATGGAAAAGGGGGCTTGTAGGAAGACTGAAGGCAGGGTTTCTGCCCCCACCTTTGTCTTGTTGCCTTGCTTTTGCTTCGGATTCCATCCTTCCATCCATCCTTCCACCCATCCACCCACTTGGGCTTCGGACTGAAGGACCATCTCCTTGTCTTTCTGCAACCTTACATAGAGAGGAGGGGCCGGAAGAGGGAGAAAGAAAGCAAGTAGATAGAGAGACGAGGTGCCGGAAGAGGGAGAAAGACAGAAAGTGAAGAACTGATGAGACAGAACAATCGAGAAGAGGGAGGGACATCGTGAAAAAGGCTGTCGCGCAGAAGACGTGTAGACATGAAAAGGGAAAGACAGGGAAGCAGGCGGGAAATGACGACGCCATACGGAGGGAAGAAACAGACGCACAGGACACGTAAGGCGACACATGAACAAGTAAGAAACTTGTTCCTTCCATTCGGTCTGCACCCGGAGACAGGAAAAAAAAAACGCAAATAATTGATGTATCTAAAAGAATGAAGCACGAGAGAAAGAACGAAGCGACTGACTGAAGTGCCACACGCTCGCTTTCTCGAGTGTTTCTATTCTTCATGCTTTCCATCTTTCCTGCTTTTCTTTTCTTTTCTCCCGTACTTAATGCCTTTGATTGATTGATTGATTGGCATCACCAAGCACAAACAAACAGCACCAAAGGGGGGACACGACGGCGAAGAAATCCTGCAGGAGTGAGTGCACAGCAGATCGACAGGCATGCAGCGTCTACAGAATACAGCGGACGAGCACCTTGCTCGTCATCATTTGATAAACGAAACCGGCACCCATGCATGCATGCATCCAAATTCTTTCTCTCTCAACGAAGAAACAAAACAGTCAACTGTACTTTCATTCTGGCCCCCAGCCCCTCTCGGGCCCTCACTCCCTCGCAGCGGGGCCCAAAGAGACCCGCCTCCCCGCCTAGAATAGAATTAGATAGAAAGCTAGGTCGTGTACGCACGTGCAAAGTCAAATCAACGACGGAAAAGGAAGAGAAACATCCCAATTAGATTCAGGCAGATAGATGAGCAGGGAAAGCATGCTACCCCCCACCCATTCAACCGAGACAATCCTTCCTTTCCGTCACTCCATCCGTAGCGCGATGTCAAGGGGGTTTCAAGCCAGAGCGCATGCTCCCGCAAGACCCCCAAACGACCCAACGCCACCCTTCTGCCCTGCCCTCCATCTTCCCCCCTACTCTTGCTGGGGCAGTGGCCGGTGCCCCCGGCCACCTCCCATCCCGGCGGCGGCGGCAGGACCGACAGGCCCCCCCCCTTGTCCTGGAGGGAACAAATTTCCCATCCAGTTCCGAAGGCCCCCTCCGTGTGAGTCTCCATTCAAATCGACATGAGTGGGGGCTACAGCAGGAGGGCCGACAAGCTGCATGCGCCAGTCAGCCCCCCCCCTCGTGTCATCCCCCAATGGGTTGTACGAGCCATCCCTCAAGGCATGTATCTGGAGTCCGGGCACGAGAGCATTATTCATTTCCATCCCGTCATAGTCATGGGAAGGCAATTGGGCCTGAGGTGGTAGTGGGGGGGGTCTCTGCATCTGCCCCCCTCGCCCATACCCCCCTCCGTTATCCCCCCCCCTGCCATCCATCCCCACCCCCCGCGGGGGTCCCTGGAATCGCCTGCCCCCCTCTCCATGAGAAGACTGAAAACCCATCACACCCGGCCCTCCACGCATACCCCTATTCCCCCCCATGTCCATACCCCCCCCTCCCCTCAGTCCCCCCTGGTTGTATCCCCCTCCCCCCATGCCCATGTTGGTCGCATTGAAGGGCGGCACAGGGTAGTAGGGAGTCTGCATCCCCACAGAGGGGCCGTGACCCTGATGGAAGGTGTTTGCCCTTGGATTCGAGTAAGAGTAAGGGTCATGATGCGATGGTGGGGGGGGGCCTCTCGCATTGCGGTAGGCTTGTCTGGAACCGTAGTCAGGGTAATCGTGCTGCTTCATTCGAAACCCCGGTGTCCCTCTGTCGGTATTCGCACTGATCGTAGTGTGGTCGGTGGCAGGATTTGGGGAATAGCCGTCTTCCTCCTCATCTCCTTCCCCGTTCGGATCGCCGTCACCGTCGGGGTCGTCTGCCTTCCTTAACTTGTTCAACAGCCTCCGCTTTTTCAGGTCACGGACAAGCTCGGTGCGGCGATGGTACAGATCGGGCCGCTCTCTGAAGAGCTGGCCGAGAGATGCATCCAGTTCTGCAGATAAAAAAATAAAATGAACACACAGAGACAGAGAAGTTTTGCTAAACCAAGCCAAAAAAACGGAAGACACCACTCAGCACGCACAAGGGGTGCAGAGAAAACAAGAAGGGAGGCGAAAGGGGCTGTACACAGAAAGTGCAGTTTGCAGACTCAGGAACAGACTCCTGTTGCATACCAACGCTGCCCCAGCACAGCACGAAACGTAAACGGGAAGGAAAGGAAATGGAGGGCGAGGACAGAAACACAGAAAAGACACACAACACGGAGGGAGGTGCTGACCTTCCTGGGAGTGCGAATGTCGGCACCGCTGCCAATTTTTACACCTGAGACCCTGCGGGAATTGAAAAGAGCACACATGGTCGAGCACACACACATACATACGGAGACAATAAACAAGCTGTCAGCACTACCCGTGATACACGAAGAATCGAAGTCTTCGCTGCAGTCACAGCCAACAGACGAAATTGAGACCCCACATATCGGAACATTCGCGCAGGCACGAGAAGGCAGGGGGGTTGCAGTTTACTAATGCGGCAGCAAAAGGAGACAGGAAAACTTCCCATCTTCGGTTTATTCTTCCCCCTTTCCCCCCTGTGGTGTCTTTCCTCAATCACATGCCCTTTCCATGTACCCAATCACTCACATTTTTGGAAAAGGGACACCAGGAAGCTTTCAGCAGAAGCTTGTCGGGAACCGCCCGGAGTTCGCTTTCCCCATGTGCAAATCTGCACGAAAGCCCCCACTCACCTGCAGAAAGGAGGCAAGAGGGGCACACAGCGAGAAAATCTCAGCAGAGAGCTTCCAGTATCGCACAAACATGGGGATACAGCCAAGGAAAGACTACTGTCCCGACGGAAAAGCACGTCGGTCACCAACACAATGGTCGTTGTTTGTTTCTTTATTTGGGACTCCACATCAACACCTTGAAGACAAAGGGCCTGGGAGCTGCTGTTCAAATGACACTTGATACTGGATCACAGCATGCCCTCCCTCTTTCTAAAGGTCCTTCCATCCACTCACATTTTCCCACGAGGAAGTGCCGGCACAGCCGCGTTCTTTCCAGATGGGCTGTAAGAGGATCAGAATTTCTTTCCAGGGCCATTCTGTCTTTCTTCTATTCTTCACTACTGGGACTCTCCAGTCTTCAGAGCGTGAAGAGGGAATTGATCAGGCACAACGTTCGACTTTTTGGCCCTCTTTCAGGCTCATGCACGCACAGCAAGAAAGACTGCTGAACAGCTACAGAAGTGTGAACACGTACGTACGTACACCGTTTACTTGCCCTTGCCAATCGATACAACTTCCCAGTTTCGGCTTGGCGAGACAATCTTCGTGTTGACTTCAGAGTCGACAAAGGCTGCCGACGGCTGGAGATTTAGTTTGGGTCGGTAATGGTCGGTACGCATACAGATGAATGAGAGAAATTAACTATCACTAAGCCAGTCAAATCAGCCTGTCTTCAATATTGAGATGTTGTGTCATGTACGTTGTGTCAGCTAGAGATGGAGGCCGGAAATGGCCGGAATGATGGAGGGCTTTTAAAGTGTGTGTGGG
>JAHBMJ010000215.1:0-26317 GCA_018398765.1 Chromera velia | reverse complement strand
CTCCGGGATGTTGGCGGTGCTTGGAGACGGCACACATCGGCACACTGCATCTGACAGCATTCTCATGTGCATGACAGTCCGGCGGAGAAGGATGGCAGTCGGATTGTCTATCCGGGATTTGCAGAGCCCATTTTAACCGTCGTAAATATGTTCTGGGTAAAGTCATATTCCTGAAGCCCGGTCCAGAATCCAGCAACAGTGGTTGATTAAACGAAACCACACGCTCCTCACACATCGCTGCGCTTGTGATGACGTTCCGCCCGTGTGCATTTCTCCCCAGTGGGTTTCCGCTTCTTGGACGACTTCTGCCCAAGACAGTGTTTCCCGCTCCGTCTTCTTCACAAGTCTTTCCCTCTCCCCCCCCCTCGCTTTCTTCCACAACGCGTCACTTCTCCTCCGAGGGCCAAAGCCGAGTGCAGGTGCCCACCAGTGCGCGCACTTCAGGGGATGTAAAACCCATTGACGAGCAACCGAAGCGAATGTACCAGGCAACTTACTCAACGGGCCAGTATGAGAACTGGGAAGACGATCCTCGTTTTTCCTTCCACAAACAAATCCGATATGGCGCTGCCATCGGAATGCAGCCGCGGAAAGACCTGAAGGTCGGGCCTCATCGTCGTGGCCGGATTTTTGTGGGTCCGCGTGAAGATCCCTTTTCCTTCTGCATTAATGTCTTACTCGTCGGTCTCACGGCGTACTACATCTCGACGCTTTCCTGGGGAGAGGGATGGCATGTCCGTCGGAAGCGAATCATCAAGGAGCGACTGATGAAGGAGTACGGCCTGACGGAGGCCGACCTTGACGACATAGAGGGCTCAGACGCCCCTCTGTCAGATGAACTCACGGGATCCTCCGCTTCATCCTCATCTTAGCATGATGATTTGACTGTGCAGATAGATACCCTCACATGACTGGCTCCCTCAGGCGTTAGACAGTTAGACAGGTCAGACTGCTAGGCGAGAGGGTCCACTGCATAAATGATCGTCGAAACGACACGGACCTGCACTGCAGTCCTTCAACTGTTAAGAAAAGCGCGTACCGAGAAATGTCAATTGCATTTTCCTTCCTTTCCCATGTGTGTCCATTGGCCTGATTCCTGCTCTGTAATGCATAAATGTCATTGAGCTGATCGTCCTTCGAGAGCGGTTCTCATTCCGCTAGTTTTATAGCCGTCGTGTCGCCGTTTTCCTCTGTCTTCTTTCTGTCTATATACCCCGCTTTTGTTTTCGAACCCATCTTCTTTTCCGTTTTGTCCTTATGTAGAAGAAGAACAAGGAGGTGAAAAGGGGGACTGAGGGAAGGGACCCTAGACAGACAGTGAGTCACTGCGACCGGCCGGTCATCCGACTGATCTTCCCAATTAATCCTTCATGCGTCTCTGGCTGCCTCGGTGTGCCTTCTCGGCCTCCCGTCTCTCCCATAACAACACTCCCTTCCCTTCCCCGCCTTCTGTACTCTTTCTCTCGATCAGTCAGTCAGTCATTTACTCGACCATCTGTGCGGGCAATGAATCGTCCTTCCATCCACCCACCTTGTATTCGATCATGGATTCTTCCGTTGTCTCCTTTCGTTCCCCGCTTCCCACCCATCCGTTCATCTCCGGGTCTTTCTCCTTTCCGTCTGCTCCCTGCCTTCCCTGCCCCACTTGCTTCCCTTTCGTATTTCCCCCCTTCCTTCCCTCCTTCTCCCCTTTCCTTTCTTCTTCCTCTTCCTTCACGCCTTCCTCTCTTTGAGACCTGCGTCGGTCCGAAGCGTTCGTGTCTTTTTGTTCCCTCTTACCTAAATTCTTTCTTCAATCTCCCTACCCTCCACTGTAGCTAGCACTGTAGTCTCTCTGAGATCCTCTGAGACTGAGTGACTGAGTCTGAGCTCTCTTTCCTAGTCTCTTTCTTTTCTTCTCTCTTTCGGGGATCTTTCGTTCTTTCGATCGCACTGTTGCCAGTCGGTTGGTTCGTTCCTTCTCCATCTCCCTCTTCTATCTCCCTCTTTTATTGCTTTCTCTCGGTGCGTGTCTAGGTGCGTGTGCGTGTTAGCTAGAATTTATGTCTTATATACGTCTGTCTCTTTGACAGTTGATTGATTGATTCGTTCCACGCTAGGCCTTCCCGCTATGTCTAGCGCCATGTCTAGCGCTATGTCAAGATATCACCACCGCTAACAGTTTGTCACAGCCTAGGTTATAGCTCGTATCACACTGTCCATCCTAGTGTCTAACACATACTGTTTATTTCTCCTCATTACCCTAATGAATTGAGAGTTGAATTGGGCGTCAAATTGGTAGTACTACCAATTTTTTACTGCTAGTAACTCCCAATTTTAAAAAATTGGTACCTAGTCTAGTGAAAGAAGTACATGGAGTTTGAAGCTAAAATTTTGTGTATGGGCTAGACAGGGGCTCACTAGTCTCTAGCCGCAGTCATTAGACTCTAATTCATTACTAGGAACAAATTTTATGAACACTTAGAGTCACCTAAAAATTGGGAGTTACCAATTTTTTTCTAGGATTTTTTAAAAAATTGGTAGTTAGTCCTAGAAAAAAATTGGTAACTCCCAATTTTTAGGTGACTCTAAGTGTTCATAAAATTTGTTCCTAGTAATGAATTAGAGTCTAATGACTGCGGCTAGAGACTAGTGAACCCCTGTCTAGCCTGTACACAAAATTTTAGCTTCAAACTCCATGTACTTCTTTCACTAGACTAGGTACCAATTTTTCAAAATTGGGAGTTACTGGCGGTAAAAAATTGGTAGTACTACCAATTTGACGCCCAATTCAACTCCCAATTCATTAGGGTATGGACCTCATATCTTTCCTTCAATTACCAATTTAAAAATTCATTATTTCTTGATTGCTGCTAACATTGCTAGCGCGTTCGCATAGGATAGGATAGGATAGGAGTAATGTCTGGAGGATTGGCCTCCTGCCCCAATGCCAAGCGCTCGACGTGCAGCGTCCAGGAAAAACGCATACACGCGTCGGACCTTCCTGGCCGGCCCGCACAGGCCAAAAAAACCTGTGCCACAAACTGTTTACATGATAATTAATCAATTACTATCAATCGCATGCAAAAGACTGTAATCAATCAACTCTCACTGACGATGCTGCGGCCCGCCAATCGACCCGGCGGAGCTCAAACAGGCTTCAAACGGAGGTATCTAAAAATAAACGGTCGATCCATTAGAAGCCAATCTCATTACTTCCCAGTCACTCAACCCTTTGGTTTCTCCCTCTTCCTTCGCTTGCTTCATTTGCTGCCATGTTGCTGCATATTCTGCCTGTCTTTTGTTTCTTTCCTTTTCATTTGACCAAAGGATTTGGTAGGCTTGGTCCAGCTGGATGCTTGATATATCTTGCAGGCTGCATGCATTTCTCTTGTGGCATTCCTTTACGGCAGCTCGTTTTATGACAACATCCTTCAAAAACTTGTCGACGCTTCCATCTGTCTCACTTAAAAGAAAAGAAAACAAGGCAAGCCTTTCTGTCTTCCTGTTTGTCCCCTCTCCCCATTTTGGCTTTCCTGCTGCTCTTTCCTCCCTTCCTTCATTCCATATGTCTGAAAGAGCCTGCAAGCACACAGCCCTCTCGGCATCATGCAAAGGACACTCGGTCAGAACGTGCACTTCGTCTTCAACCACCTGAATGCCAAGGAAATCAGAGCAAACAATGTATTTTCTGTCATGATGCCAAGGAGATCAGAGCACCAATTTAAAAATTCATTATTTCTTGATTGCTGCTAGCATTGCTAGCGCGTTCGTATCCCAGCAGTGACCTATGCGATAATGGACCCTATTTGGGGCTCTCAGATAATAAAAAAATTAAAAACACTTTATATAGTAAAATTAAGCCCATATATAGCATGGTTATGACTTTTTTAACACTTTTAAAGGTTTTTTACACATTTTAGCTTGTTTAGAAGTTTATATATTTGCCTTAAAAAAGCTTTAAAAAGGCTTCCTAACTATAGGTGCAACATAGATGGGGGCAGGTCCCCTGGAGCGTAGGGGGAGTTCCTTAGATTGCTAGTGCCTGAAACTGGTAATACACAGGATCAACAGATAGAAAACAACGATACAGACAATAAAAACAATACACAGCTTGTGTTTCTTGGCATTGTAGGGTTACTGGCAACAGACAATGTGCTTAAGGGGGCCCTGCATGGTAGAAAGAGAGATCTGAGGGGGTGAGTGGGGGTGCCGGGTGGGGCGGCGGGCGGCGGCGGGGCCGTAGCATCAGTACGGGGGCTGAGCATGCAATTCTGAAGGCTTACTAGATCTAGGCATACAATTCTGTATGCCAAATGTTTGATAGATGTTGGCGTTTTCATGGAAACACCCCTAGCTAGCCTACATTTTTATCTTATAAATCAGATGATTGCCACCTCCATGATGCGTACGGATGCGTATGTTGCCCCCATAGTTGGGAGACCTTTTTAAAGCTTTTTTAAGGTAAATATATAATCTTCTAAACAAGGTAACACATATAAAAAATATTTAAAAGTGTTAAAAAAGTTATAACTATGCTATATATAGGCTTAATTTTGCTATACAAAGTGTTTTTAATTTTTTTACCATCTGAAAGCCCCTTACATAGGCGAAATACGGTCCATTATCACATAGGTCACTGCCGGGATGCGTTTCACTGCTCGTCTCATTATGACTCTTCTAGCATAGCCTAGAGCATAGCTCAACAACAATTTGTTTAAAATTCTTGACTTAGATTATATATCATGGGCTGCCTGGCACCGCCCAGGCGGGCCCATGCATGCATGCGACCAGGCGCCATGCAATCGACCACACGGAAGGCGCGCGGAATCTCTGGTGCGGGGATTTTGGGAGAAGGCGTAGGAGTAAGGCGGTACGCGGCCGAGGGCCCAGGCATGCCGCGCGGCAGTGTGCTTAGCCTGGTCAGGCTGGGGACCTCAACTCATGCGGAGATATAATTCGGAACTTTGCAAGACTGTCAGAGGCGTTAGATTGGGACAGAGAATGACGTTATTACATGAGGGCGCGCTGTCCCCGTGCAGGCAAAATGTGATGAATCGATGTGAACTTGTATTTAATTAGCATTGCATGCACATGTCGAGATCGATTGAGATTGCTTCTAAATTGAAAGAAACAGGTTTGGACATTGAGATACTCTCTTAGACATTGATGTATCTAAAAAACCTTAAGTTATCTTAAGTTGTGCTCTTCTGCTTCCAAATCCTTCATAGCAGGTTTCTATCCCTAAGAAAGCTTCCCTGTCTGCTCCGACACCCTCTACTATTACTAGGGCCTCGAGTGATCCGTATCCACGACTAGCTCATGATATAGTGATGATATGACATTGTATTATGGGCTGCCTGGCGCCACCCAGGCGGGCCAGCCTATGCATACATGCGACCAGGCGCTGCGCGATCAACCATACGGAAGGCGCGTGGAATCTTTGGCACGGGGATTTTGGGAGAAGGCGCGGGAGTAAGGCGGTGCATGGCCGAGGGCCCAGGCATCCCACGTGGCAGTGTGCTTAGCCCGGTCAGGCCGGGGACCTCAGCTCACGCAGAAATATAATTCGGGACTTTGAGAGACTGTCAGGGGCGTCAGATTGGGACAGAGAATGACGTTATCACATAAAGGCACGCTGTCCCCGTGCAGGCAAAACGTGACGAATCGATATGAACTTGCATTTAATTAGCATTGTATGCGTATGCCAAGATCGATTGAGATTGCCCCTAGATTAAAAGAAACAGGTTCGGACGTTGAGATACCCTCTTAGACATTGATGTATCCAAAGAACCTTGAGCTGTGCTCTTCTGCTTCCAAATCCTTCATAGTAGGTTCTTATATCCCTATAGGAAAGCTTCCCTGTCTGCTCCGATGCCCTCTAATGACCCGTGTCCACGACATTCCACGATTCCACGGCTAGCTCATGACAATTATTTTTATCAAAAATTGATCTATACTACTAGGATTCATGAAGAAGGAAGGTGAACTATACGAAGTATGTCCTAGAGTGTGTCAATGATATAGCTGCAAAACTATAGTTGCACCATTTACAAGTTACAACTACTAGTATAATACTAGGTATAGTACCAGTTGTAGCAGTATCACCATTATATCAAAAGTTGCCCTACATGTGAATATAATAGAATAGGATATAGAATTTTATATTCCGGGAATCCCTGCGGTCCACTGTCAGGTGTTGGCTTGCACCGCTATAATATGTCAAACAACAAAGATACGCCCTAGGATACGCCCTATCGATGAAACTTTAGACTGTATCAATGCGGCACCATGCGGGCTACGGCTGATCAGACTGCTTAAATTCAGACCAAAAACTAATTAATGATCTGACTCTAAAAAAAATGATAGAAATTTAAGTTAAATTTAATCTTAGTAGACTTGTACCATTTTTTGACTCATGTCAGTCTCATGAATTACTTTTTGTGTTTGTCATTGAATTCACTGTCAATATTGTACGTCTTTTGCAGATATTGAATGAATGGACTCAAAATATGAATAGTTGGTCTGATCGTGGCGATGAATGAGTACATAGATGTCAGTGAGTGGACGAGAATTTGAGATTGAAGTGATCAACGCCCAATCGGGAGCTCTTGCAATCAAAAGCAAATTGAGATCTTGGAGTAGTGACTCAGCCATCGTGATGCAGGATTACTGTCGAGAACAGTGAATTAATCACCGTTCACACAGCACGCGGTGCGGTCTCTTCTGTTGATCAACGTAACCAAGTTGTATAGCGAAGAAAGGTAGTTTTTATGGTGGGCTGGTCGCTCCTTCTTTGTTCTTTGCATGCGGCCATAGGGGAGAAAAATGAACACATGCAACGGTGGCTCTCACTTCTCACATTCCTCAATTTTTTCAATCACAATTTCTTTCCGTCAATGTTGATCCTACCCTCCACGTGCAGAAAGTATCGTGCATGAGAACCAAATATGCAGGGCTTCGGTGCAAGAAAGCAATGCTGAAGCCCATTGATTAGGTCAACCAGCTGTGCGCCGCAGCTGTGCGCCGCAGCTGTGCGCCGGCTGGTTTTGTGCATGTCTGGTATGAATCTGCATGAATGCATGGTTGTTCGTTTGAAGAGGCCTCACGCATTCATTCACTTATTGATTCATGAGATAGATACAAGAATGGAGGAACACCTGAAGCAATTGATTGAGTTGACGAATTCGTGCATGAATGAGGAGTGGGAATGAGTTTGGGTCGACAAACGGCCGGGTGGGGCGGTCAATTGATCGGGTGATTGTTTGATCGGGTGACTGAACGACCAGACGCGGGTGAATTCAAAGAAAACGCGGAGCCAATTCCGTGGATCGGCCCTTCGTCAACGTTTATGCTCCATCCAGTCTTCCAACTGACAGACAGACAGACAGACAGACAGACGGACAGAATTAACGAGAAAGAGAGAGAGACTTCGCGTTGTTTGATAAGCCGTACAAAAGGCAACCAAGAAGTGACAGAAAAACAGACAGGAAGATAGAAAGAGGGGCAAGAGACTGAAGAGGAGGTGGAGAAGGACAGAATGCAGATAGGTCCGTTGCGGTAAAACCAAAAGAAAAGAGATGCATTCACGTCACTGCGTATTTTGCCCTTTTGCAAATCAACAAGCGTTTACTCCCACGGCAAGGCTTTTACGTCCCGTGTCTTGCAAGCCAGGCTCTCTGGATGGTTTATTGCTGCCTCTCATCCCTTTCCCCCCCCCATAAGTACCAGTCTCCTTCTCTCTCCGCCTGTCTGTCTCCCGTCTCCCCCCGTGTTTTCTTGCTTGCTTCGCATGAGTCTTTGTTTGTATTCTTCTTTGCGCGCTCTCTCATTCGGATGTCCATGCTCTGTGCATGGAATCTCTCTCAGTCGCTGCCTAGCGACTCCAAGACCACCGACCAATCCACCCGATGATCCTTGTGTTTCTTTTCGCTTTTCGCCTTTCTCATGCACAAAGGAATCAAGTTGAAAGCCGGGCAGGCTATCCAAGGACGAAGACGGGACCCGGGTGGTGGAAAAGGCGGTCAGTCAACCATGCACTCACCCATCACATCAGTCACACCTCAGGTACGTGCACACATGCATGGTCTTGCATTGAAAGATCACGAAGCACAGTGCAGGGGCTGTTTCCCCTCTCTCGTTCCCTCCCTTTCCCCCCTTTCCCCTTTGTTTCCCTTCTACGCACACGCAATCAATGCACCCATTCATCCTCCAATCCTGGATGGCCTTTCTGAAAACGGCTGGTTGATGACAGGAGAGAAAGGAAAGAAAAGTCAGAAAGAGAATTTCGATTCCATGGCATGGACTCAGTTCCTCCATGCCCATTTTATCTTTCCAAGTATTTCTTTCGATGTCTTCTTGATTCCTTCCTGCTCTGTTAATTGAGGGATCGAGAGCAATCTTCGACAGACGTTCCGTCCCATGATTCGAGTGAGAAAAGAAAAAAAGAATACTGAGAGACGAAAGAAGTGGCAACTCTCCGTTCTCGTTTACCCACTCAACTGATGAGAAGATCTTTTCTGTCATTTTGTGCTTTCTGCTTTTCTGAGTTCTGTCTTCCGGCTCAGTCGAATCACTTCTGACCCTTTTCTCTTCTCTCCTCTCCCAATCTCTCTCCCTCCCCATCCGCTCCCCTTCTTCCCTCCTTCTTTCCCTGTTCCCCTCCTTCCTTTCTTCTTTTCGTCATCTGTCCTCTCTCAGTCGCCGCACAGGCAGCTTCTCGTCTGGGGACTGGTGCCGTCTCCAGACCCTCTTTGGGCAGGAGCTGCTGGGTGGACCATCGGTTGTGCTGTGTTGAGGGAGATGGACGGCCTTCCTGTCCCTCTGCGCGGCGTTCCCGCTGGACTGATCACTGCTCCGGGNGGCGGGGGGCATGCCTGCCAGTCGAGGACTGGGCATGGCCACGAAACCGGGGGACGGGATCGGAGAGGCGACACCCTGCGGTCCGGGAATAAGGGAGGGGGACATTGCACGGGCGGGCGGGAGCAAGGGAGACTGCCCAGCTGCGGGAGGAAGGGCAGGGGAGACGACAGACGGTCTTTGTGAGGACAGAACTGACGGTCTCGGGGACTGGAGTGCGACGGGTTTCATTTGAGGACTTGGAATGGGAGAGCTGGCGCGAGAGTAGGGAGCCCTATGCATCTGTTGGTTCATCGTGACAGCAGCCTGTGCAGGGGGGAAGAAGGGGAAAAATCCCCCCGTGGGCGTGGAGTAAACAGGTGAGGGTGCTGCCCACATCACCGGAGGCTGTTGTCGCATGACCGTGGTGCTCCTGGGAGGGAGTTGCTGGGCGTGGTTGGGGGGAAGAGGGGGCTTCCCGGGGAGCATAAGAGGCGGGATCTGGGCGGAGCCTCTTGTTGGGAATGTGGGGACGGCTGACGGCCGGGGTGCATGCATGGTCATCACAGCAGCGGGCTGGAAGGAGAGGGTCTGCATGGGAGGATAGACGGGAGGTCCTGCAGGCATTTGCCTCCCAGGAGAGGGCACGCCTACAGCACTGATCTGGGCACGCGGAGTTGCGGGGGGGGTGTAGGCTTGTTCTGCGGGTTGCTGCTGGATGCCCGTCGGTGTTTGCACAGTGGAAGGCTGCTGCATGGAGACGGGTGTGTAGATCGGAACAGAGGGAACTGACACCACTTGCACTGGAGGGAAGGGGAACGGAACTGCGTACTGCGGAGGATAGGAGGGGCCTGCCCCCCATTGGGTTGTCCTGTTGATCTGCTGAGTCGTTGCAGGGGGCTGGGGTCCGCCTAGAGTTGACCTGGGCGTCTGAGGGGACAGATGCGGGATTGGTGTGGTGGCGGGTGATGCGATAGACATGGGCGGGACTGCAAATCCCAGAGGGAGCTGGTGCAACCACTCAGCTGCACTGAGAGGGGACATCTCCAGAGGGGTGGAGGAAATGTTCACAGGAGGTGTGACGTTGGCCATTGTGATGCGGGAGTGCGTGGGCGGTGTGGTAGAGAAGGCGGGGAGGTTAACCATGGCAGGAGGCGGTGCAGGGCTCTTTCCTCTGGTAGCGGCGGTATTTTTGCCCTTCTCTGTGGTGTAGTAGTTGGGGCCTGCTGGTGCAATGCCTTGGATAGTCTGGGGTGCGGGTGCGGGGCCTTTTGCTGACGCTCCCTTGGCCTGCTTCTGAGACTGACTGGCGGTTCTTCTGTGCTGTCTGAGGGCCTCCACGGCCTCATAGGCTTCAGGGGGGGGGGTCTGTGCTCGGTTGTGCGGAGAGAAGCTGACGGATCCTCGGTGTCCTCCCTCTCCACTCTGGTCTGTTTCTGGTCTGTTGGACGATTTCGATTGGGGATAAGCGGCGTCTCCGAAATTCGGAGTCTTGTCGTTTGCGAAATTGGGTGTTTCCTGAGGAGCACCCAGAGTCGGGGTTCGTTGGGCTGCAGAGTTGAGATCACCCACGACCTCCCCTGATTCTTGCTGGAGGAAAGAATCCAGAGTGCCTGGGCGTGCCGCACCCTCTCCCTCTCCTGCCATGGCCGCCCCTTCGAGTTGAGAGTGAGAGGCGATCAGCGGAGTGGCAGAGAGCACCTTCCTCTCCTCAGCAGTGACGCCATCCTCATAGACTGCGTGGGCAGGCACTGTGCCCCCGAGCGGTCCGGAGTTGGGGGGGCTGGTTTCCGGTGATCTCGCCTTTCCCTTTAGTGAAGAGGTCGAAGGAGGTTTCTTGCTTGGCTGCTGGGAAGACGATGTCTTCGAGTTTGCTTGAGGAGGCGTCGGATTCGGTGCACCGTAGACGGCCTCGATAGGCACAGTGGATGTTTTGGAGGCATCTGAGGCAGCAGAAGATCGTCGACGGGATCCGGGGATCGCGACTGTTCCCGGCTTTGCTTTGGCTTTTGACTTTGCGGCTGCTGCTGTGGAGGATGAGGTCGGGGGTTTTGCAGCTGCTGTCTGTTTGGAGGTTTTTGCTTTGGCGCTCGCATTGGATTTGATGGAGTCCATGGTGGGTGCTCTAGGGGACTGGTCAGACTCCGGCTCGGGTTGGCTGAAAACCTCTTCTGGGTCTTCTCCTCGTGTCTCCCCCACCGCTTGTTCGGCACTCAATTTGGTGGCTGAGGTGTTCACCTTTCCCTTCACGCTTGTCTTTCCGATCGAGGATGTCGAAGGCTGCTTTCCGGGACCAGACTTCATAGAAGCAGGCACTGCCTGTTTGGCCTTGGCCTTTGATTTGGCTTTGGGTGCAGCCTGTGCTGCTTTCTTCTGCAGTGCATTCTGCAGATCGGATGAGTTGCTGTCCTTCAACAGTCCGCTGGCAGCAGACGGCTGAGGAGCCACAGGCATGAGGTTGGAGTCCGCAAGACCTGCATCCAGCACCGCAGCAGCGGGAGGTTCGGGAAGGGATGTGTTGGATGCACCCATCTGCTCAGCAGAATTTGTTGGGGGAGGGGGAAGTGGTGTAGACAGCAGTGCGGATTCGGTCGGTTTACCTTGATTGGCTCCGGAGAGAATGTCGTCCTCTCCCGTCATCTCCACTGCCGCCGCGTCTCCCTCCGCGACTTCGAAATCCGCAGTGCCACTCCTCGATGCGGACCTGATCATTCCCCCCTCCACTGCGTCTGCCATGTTCTGCAGAGCCGCGACCCAGTTGGGAGAGGAAGAGTTCGGAGTCACTCGGACTGTTGCGTCTGCGGGGTTGAGGATGTTGAAAGCCTCCCCTGAGGCCGTCTGCCCGCTTGTCAGGTTCAGCTGGGGATCCTCAGCAGAGTCGGCAGGGCCTGCAAGGGGATCCTCTCCCTCAGTTAGCTCGGCCTGGCTCTGGCTCTTTTTGCTTCCCTGTGACAGTCCTCGCTTGTGCGTGGGCTTGGAGGACATGAGAGTCTCCAGTTGGCGGGATCGGAGAACGAGTTTTCGTGCATGCAGAGGATGTGTTGCATCATCGGAAGCTGCGATGACGAGGTCCTTCGATTCCCCCAGGGCCTTCACCCATAGGGATCTGTCCTCTGCGTCGTTTGCCTGAAAGACAAACTTGGGGTCCAGGGCTCTGTCGAACCCCGACTGTGAGGGCTCCTGGGCGTCCAACGGGTCCCCTGCGTTGTAGACCAGAAAGACGTTCTCCCGACCTGCATGCAGTGGAATGAAAAAAGAGGGGCCCGGGGAAAGAATTCAGAGGGCATGTATGCAGAGGCGGAAGCAGGAGATGAACTAACTGGCTGCCCAGGAAGGCAAAAAAGGATCAGAATATCCGTAGAGGGGGGGAAGGGGGAGGGGGCAACCAAAACTGCTTCTTAATCGGCCGCAACAGAACCCCCACCCCCTCTCTCTTTGGGAGAATAGTGATACTGCGACGTCAACGTCGGATGTTTTGGATCGCTTCATCCCTCTCAATAAAGTATAGATCGTCTTACTCATCCGGCTTTACTGAACCCCCCAACTGAGAAACCAAGAGGACACGCAGCTGCATGTGAGATTCTTTCAGTGACTATCATTTCAGACCTTGGCCGGCTTCTTTATTTCGCCTGTCTTTCACAAACAACCCCCCTTCAATGGAAAGTTCTGATGATCTTCTCGTTCTTTCACTAGGGCCCTCACTGACCCCTGAAGTTCTCTGGCGAGAAGACGGCAGTGCTGTCGGTCACTTCTAGTTCCCCCCTCGCCTCAGACTCCAGCTTTGAGAGACCCTCTCGGAGGTCCTTCGCGTCTTTTCCGTACCTGCAACCATGCAAGCGAAAACAGATCATGCACGCACTCGCAGATGGAGACAGGAAGGGACGAGGGAAGGAGGAAGAGGGAGAGAGAGAAGCTCCAACAAAGTTTTGTTCGTTGGCCTGCTGCCATGGAGCAACTCCTCCAAGGCAGACTCTTCCCGTCCATTTTGCCCGGTTTTGCAGTCCAAGTTTGGGGTAAAATGTATATATTGAATTGATGTGTGCATTCCTTTTGGTGCAGAGGAGAATCTCTCGTCTTCGTCGCCTGTCGATTGATTCCATGATGGTTTCTGGATCTTCTATAGTGCAGGGGCGAGTGCGGAACCTGTCATGGTCTTTCCACCTCTCTTTGCTCTTTGTGTGCATAGTGAAGAAAAAAAGACAGAAATAAATTTTCGGCTGTATTTCTTCTTGTCGTTCTCTCTCTACCAGTGACCCTTTCACTGACCTGAGAGAGGCGTCCACGAGGACAACTGCCCGCTCGACCCATCTCTCTGCAGACGCGGAGGCATTCGGACACACATGCAAGAGTCCACGCACACAGACGGACAGGCAGGGGATTGAGGGAGAAAAGGAATGAATCGACTGCTCTCAAAATTTGGGGCAGCAAAGGGATACAAACAGTAGTTTGCTTGTGAATGAGTCAAGGAATACTGAAATCAGGACGTCTCTGTTTCTTATCTGACTACACATTCTTCTCAGAAAATGCTGTGAGAACTCCAGAGCATCGCGCTCAAGGGAACGACCGGAAAGAAAGAGCCCCCGCCCAAATACTCATGCAGAGACCTGTAGAGCCGAAGAGAAAAGCTTCGGTCAATTTGGCAGCTTCCCTCGATTAACTAGGCTGTCAGTTAGAGAAGAAAAGCAAGCAAACGAACAAAGCAGAAAGCAACCAAAAGAAGGGAGGGATATGAAGCTAAAAAGGGGCACAAGGGACCGAGTGAGTGAGTGTACAAGAAATTGAACAGTGAAGGTATGAATCCGCGCACACTTGACTGATTGATTTGAACAACGACCCGAAACGCAAACAACTGATACATCTTATACGCAGACAGACTGACGCAAGCCTGCGTTTCCCCTCTTCAGAAGGGTGCCCTCCCTGAAGATCACTGCGTCTCCAAGCAATTCCTTCAGTCGTTCGATCTCAGCCTCAGTCGCGGCGTCGTCCTCCCCTTCCCCGTGTTCCATCATCCCCTCAGGGGCAGCAGACGAACTCCCGACTTCGCCATAATCACCACCCAACGACCGTTGAGACGTCTGCATTCATAGCAAACAGAAGAACGCATAGAAAGTGTCCACGCACTTCATGGATCGTTGCATCGTTGCATCATCAAGTCTCTTCAGGGCGAGAGCAGGCCGAGAGTTTTGAGAAAAAATGCTTGGTAGACAAACAGAGAGGCGGATGGATGTACGCACAGCCAGAGAGTGACAGAAAAGGGAAGTCCGGAACGCCACAGGCATCAGAATAAATCTGCACGTCGTATGCACAAAGAAAGACGCGGACGAAAAAGAAGAAAGTTCTGTTCAGAAACAGGCAGGCAGGCAGACAACGAAAACAAATCGATCCATTCCTTCCTTCCGCACTTACATTTAGTTCTGACGGACTGCTTTTGAGCACCTTCCCCTGTTTTTTCTCTTCCAGTCGCTGCTTCCTTCTCCAGGCAGCCTGACACTCCGGCACTGTCTCGATCTCAAACGCGATGTCGCGAGCGTTTGCCACGGCCCTCACCCAGGCGTCGGCGTCGGCAGCATCTTCTGCCTGCACTCTCCCCACCAAATCACAGCGGTAAAACTGAGAGAAGACGAGAAGAAGACAAAAGAAGCGAGGAGAAAAGAAGAGAACAGAGGAAAGGAGAGGAAAGGAAAGGGGGGGAAAGAAAAGGGGAGGAAAGGAGAGGAAAGGGAGCAGACGTGCGGAATGGCAAAAGGAAGGGGAAGCCAGAGCGTCCAAACGTACAACTGAAGGAAGCACACAGACGAAGAATACCAAGCGTCACTTAATTCTCCCTTCAAGGAATTACAATACCCAAGCAGGACAAACGAAAGAATCACTCTTCCCAACTCCGCCTAACCAACCACCCAACCTGCAGGATGAACTTGGGGTCCTTTGCCTTCCAGAATTCGCCCTCGTTGCCCTCGAAGGGAACCACTGCACGCACGAGCTCAGATGGGGACACCAAGATAAAAGAGATAGCGAAAATGAAGTATCGAAGGCAACCAAAGGGCAAAACCAGCCAGCGATACACACACACACACACACACACACACACACACAGAGAGAGAGAGAGAGAGAGAGAGAGCGAACTTAACGAGAAGTGGGACATGGAATTTCGAGGGAGAGCGGTGGCAAGACATCGCACTCAGGCAGGCAGGCAGACAGGCAAGCAGGCAGGCACCTGACCACGTTATTGACTGATAGACTAAGTGGCTGACGTACTTTCAATCTTCTTCTGCTCGGTGATCTGTTCTTCTTCGGCTCCTTCGGCCTTCTTCTCCACTGCACCTCCCTTGTCGATGTTGTAGACCATCAGGCAGTGCTTCTTTCCTGTGAGGCATCACAAATATGCATATCGATTGCGGTTGATTGAGATGAATCACGATGGTAAACCACGCACACACACACACACACAGAGGGGGGAGAGAGGGCGGGCCGGCGGGCGGGAGGGAAAGGCGGAAAGAAAGTACCTAAATTTGGATCTTGCACAAAGTGAGTGAGAGAATCCGAGCTTCCCTCCCCGCCCAAGTCTAGATGCAATTCAGTCACATAGGGTAGACGAACAGCTTCCCATTTGAGGACAATTCAATGGGAACCAGGAGGGTGAAGAGGGGAAAGGTACAAGGAGAAGTAGAAAGCCAAGCGACCTCTGAAAGAATCAGGTCTCCACACGGCAGTCTGCGTTGTGATCTCCATCTCCCCTCTGTTCTCCTGTGCGCTCCTCTCCTTGATGAGTGGGTTCTCTCCCTCTTTGCAGTAGAGGAAGAACGTATCTGCCACTACGACGGCCCTCCTTACCCATCGACCTGCAGAAAGGCAGTGGAGAAGACATTAAGTACCCGTTGGAAAATATCTCTCAGTGCCAAAAAAGCGAAGATACTGCATGGAAGGAAAGAGCGATGTGCGGTCATATCATGCATGCACGCATGCATACATAAAACGTGCATGGAAGCACGTACGTAGGCCGCCATTGCCGCGTTTCATCAGGTGACCCTGCCTGAGGATCACAGGCTCGTTCCTCGCATTCCCTCTTGCAGACATTGCCACCGAAGTGGAAGCTGCAGGAAGCAGATCTCCAGTCGACATCACTCACTCAGAGATGCTCTACTTCTCCCAGCACGCGTGTCCTTCCTTCAGCAGGAAGACGTTCACTTGCGTCGGTTGGGTCGTTTCTTTGTTTACCGTGGTCGCTTACACACGCCCGTGCACTTCTTCACTCTAACTTCTCTGCACTCGTTTCTCACACTTGATGAGCAAACGCGTACAGCAGCAACGAAACAGACTAGCTGCATGGTTCATTGACGATCGATTAACTGACTGACCGTTCCTGCATGCACGTTACGACCCAAAATTGAAAAAGTAAAAAAAAAAAAAAAGAGAGAGAGATACAGATCGAGTTGGTGCACGGAAAGGCTGCGCGCACGGCCCGCGCGCGCGGCCCGGCTGCATGTGCGGGCCCTTGCAAGATCCTGAAAATGAACGTATGCCTCTAGAGACACAGTATCAGGCCGGCGTCTCGATCCTGCCTGGGATTGCCTGGGTGCTGCTTAGCTCAGCAACCAATTGTCAAACCCCGTCTGCGTGCAAGATTCAACTGCTCAACACTGGAACACCTCCAGGACAGAAGGTTGATCAGCAACTGTTGCTCGTCTCTTGGATCCCTGCCAGCTGGTCGGGAAGCAAGCCGTCTCGTTGACTTTGGCGTCTCCAGGAGACGGCGTTCTGAAGCCCAAGCGGGACTCCAACCTCCGAGTCTCGCGCATGGTACAACATCAAGGGAAAGGGCCGAGTAGACTCAAAGAAAACGTTTGATCGGAACCGTCCAGAGCAAGAATGGCCGAGAAGGAGAGATCGTGCCAAGTGAAAGTCCTCCTCTTTGCTGGGTGCCGAGATAAAGTTGGAAAGGAGGCGATTGAAGTCGCGGTCAAGCTCGACGGCAAGACGGGTCGCTGCACGGCATCGCACCTGAAAGAGCAAATGGTTTCGCAGTTTCCCCAATTGAAAGAGGTCTGTCTGTCTGTCTGTCTGTCTGTCTGTCCATTTTTTCCCCCCTTCCTTTCTTACTTTCTTCCTTTCTTCCTTCCTTCCTCTCTTCCTTCCTTCCTTCCTTCCTTCCTTCCTTCCGTCCTTCCTTCCTTCCTTCCTTCCTTCCTCTCTTTCTTTCTTTCTTTCTTTCTTTCTTTCTTTCTTTCTTTTCTTTCTTTCTTTCTTGCTTGCTTGCTTGCTTGCTTGCTTTCCTTCCTTCCTTCCTTTCTTTCTTTCTTTCTTTCTTTCTTTCTTTCTTTCTTTTCTTTCTTTCTTTCTTTCTTTCTTTCTTCCTTCCTTCCTTTCCGTTCTTTCTTTCTGTTCGTTCGTTCGTTCGTTCGTGCTTGCTTGCTTGCTTGCTTTCTTTCTTTTTTTCTTTCTTTTTTGCTTTTCTTTCTTGCTTTCGTTCTTTCTTTCTTTTCTTTCTTTCTTTCTTTCTTTCTTTCTTTCTTTCTTTCCGTTCTTTCCTTCTTTCTTACGTTGTTTCTTTCCTTCTTTCTTCCGTTGTTTCTTACGTTCTTTCATTCTTTCTTCCTTCCTTCCTTCCTTCCTTCGTTCCTCTTTTGTTTCTTTCTCACGCATCACCCTTCCGTCTTTCCTACTTTTTTTTCTTTTTTCTCTCTTCTCGCTCTCTCTCTCCCTCCCTCTATCTCTCTCGCACACACACGCAGACAGACACATACACGTTTACACTTGCACACACACAAGAGAGAGGGGCTGCCCATCTTGTACAGGTGTCGAGGGTGAGGCAGGGACAGGGACAGGGGAGAAGCAACACATTTCATTTCTGGGAGTAGTAGCACAGGACGGGGAGGAAGGAAGCGACAGACACGCACACTGAGACAGGGAGGAAACAGAACTATCGAGAGAGAGACTGCCACACATACAGACAGATGGTCAGAGCGGCAGACAAACAGACAAGTTCAACAACACAAATACACATAGCACCTCTGTGAGAGAGCGGGACGGTGAGAGGTCCAATGCAGCGGTACGATCTCAGAGACGAGGTTGAGCCGCTCATGCATGAGACAAGCACCCCGTCATCAAACATTAGTGAAGTGAAAGTTGACGTCTTTATTTCGGTTCTTCATTTCTGTCTCTGCTCGTATGTGTGCAGGCCGTTTCGACCAGTTTATTTGCAGTGAACCAGGACTTTGCAGAAGAGTCAACAGAGATTTCAGAAAAGGACGAAGTTGCTCTTATACCACCGATCAGTGGAGGATAGGATATAGTAGTCCGATGGTCATTGAGGAGAGCCTTTGACATACAGCGAGTCACGTTTATACGCACATTAATAAAAAAGTTAGAATTCTCTAGAGAATTCTTAGATTAGGTTTCTATCATGATATTATATTTCTAGTATATACTGTATAGTATTTCTCTAAATTTCTCAGGCTGTAATATTTCTAATATGTTTTTAACACTCTAGCTAATTGTGCATATTTTTTACACATTTCTAACGTATGTAGTATTTCTGAACTTTTTTGTAGAGAGTTTTTTGAAATCACTATAATTAAACTTTCAAATTGAAAGGTGTGGCTAGCTATATATCGCCTATACATCAAATAAATTGAACAAATTGTTAAATTCTAAATAATCTACTATGGTCAGATATACTAAGATTTCTACTAGCAGTGTAAGTAGAATTTTATGTTTCAGGAATCTCTGCGGTCTACTGACAGATATATCGAATTAAACAACTAATGCAACATTTTAGTATTACGATGAGTTAACACATTCAATCACTAGAATATAGTATTTAATTTTAAATGATGTAAGCTAGTACGTTGTTGTATACAACATTTTTTAATTTTAATTTGAAACCTAGTTTTAAAAAGTCAGCACTTCATTGATTATAATCTAGATTATAATTGAAAATTGAATGCATTAATTGAAGAAGACCATCTGAAGATGCTAGTGAAAATGCAATCCTCTGAGCAGACTACAGTGAAGATTTAACCTACAATATTCTTGGTAACTTCTTGTTCCTAGTGGTGTTCCGACTGAAACCCCTCTATGGATTTCATGCGCTGCAGGCGCTTACTTGCACTTGGCCTGCAATCACGTTTTACGATCCATCACTAACAGCAAAGAATCTTGGGGAATGGATGCAGAAGTCCGTGCATTGCTGATTGAATTCAATGTTTTGGCGTCGCAAATGGGCGAGGCACCTGCAATTGCTTCACTGGTATAGATTTTTCTTCTGGCTGCATTGGACTATCAGGACTACTGAGCACTTGAGGAAGCACTCGCTCCCGCTGTTGACCGCTCCGAGCGTACTTCTGTGCCTCGAACGCTCCGTTCCCTTTCGGGGACCATCTGGGGCGACGCCCCCTCACTTCTGTCGGTCCTTTTCTTTGTGAGCACGTGCAAAGATTTTCTGTACCAATTCGCAAAGTGACCAGCAACGTTGGTGGGCCTTCTGGCATTTCCATCTCTGTCCTGGGCAGTTGCAGTTGCAGTCGCCGCCTGATGCCCAGTTGCTGCCGATGCACCTGTAGATAAGCAGACAAAGAAAGGCAAGGGTACTGAGAAATGCAGAAACAGACAGATTACAGAAAAAAAGACTGGTGTCTATAGAGAGGTACTGAGCACAAAGGGAGGCAACCGAACGGGACAACAAAACAAAACTGGGAGGCAAAGGCACAGAAGACACAAGGAAAGTCAGACAACAGCTATCGAGAAAGCAAGAAAAGCAGCCGACAGAAAAATTTCCCACATTTGTCACTTGACTGCAGAAGTACCTCCTCGATACACTCATCTACTCGGTTACTCATTCTGGCGCTCTCTCTCTCTCTCCCTCTCTCCCTCTCTCTCTCTCTCTCTCTCTCTCTCTCGCTCGCTCGCTCCCACACTCGCTCACACACACACACACACACACACACACACACGCACACACACACACACACACACACACACACACACACACACACACACACACACACACACACACACGCACACACACACACACACACACACACACACATACACACACACACACACACACACACACATACACACACACACACACACACACACACACACACAAACACGCACCGCGACACTGAATCTAAGACAGACCTGAACCTCTTCCTCCCCGATTACCCCCCACTCCTGTGCCCGTGTCGTCCCTCCCATGCAGCCCTGGGTAGGCCCCGCCCCCCGTCCTCTGGTTGCTGCTGCTGCTACTGCCGCTCGCACCACTTGGCTCAGCCGCAATCGAGGAGGGCATCTGTGCCCCTGCCTTGCTGAAGGGGGAGACGAAGGTCTTAGGCAGGAGGTCGTAGGTGAAAGGTCTTCGACCGATTCCTGCATGCATCAAGGGATACGGTAAAGGAAAGCCAATGTATGAAACTCTGTTTGAAAAATTCCTCGGGCTGCAGGATCGGGAGAGAGTAAAATGGGAAGAAAGGAAAAGCAGGTGCAAAGAGCAGCCAGCAGTTCACGGAGTTTGCCCGTCTTTTGTCAGAGTGTGGTACTGTAAGAGACACACAGAGACAAGCTGAGGATAATTAAATAATCAAATGGGCTGGATGAGGCAACGAGGAAGGAAGGAAGGAAGGAAGGAAGGAGGGAAGCTTGAGGTGGAAACCATCCACCCGGTCCTGTTGAAGGAACCCACCTGCCGCAGCTGCGAAAGCGTCTCTCTGCGGGTCTTCTGCTCCCCTTGCTCTGGCATCTCTGATCATTTCTTGTCTTGCCCTCTCATCTTGCTTCAACGCGCGACGGTAGCAGCAGATGAAGACGCACAGGAGTGTGACCAGAATGGCAACCCACGCGAGGCCCTGGATGGTTCCTCTCCATCTGAATTCAACAAATTACAAAATTAACAAACGGATTGATTGAACAACACCTGAGGAAACACCGAACAAGAAGAACGACAAAAAAGAAGGGAAAGCGACAAAAAGTGAATGGAAAAGAGAAAAGGGAAAAAAGAGAAGCGGGGTGGGGTGGGGTGGGGTGGGGGGGGGAACGGTCCACGAACGAGAAAGAGAAACAGAAAGATCAAGAAACGGAGCATCGCTCCCTCCCTGCCTGCCTGCCTGTGGACCCTGACGTACCTCTTCCACCAGGTTTTCTTCGGCTTCTGAGGTACTGCAAAGACAAATCACCGGGCAGGCAGGCAGCGGAACGGCAAAGGAATCCATGCAGATGACGCGTCTTTTGGAAAATAGAGAAGAGAAAAAGCAGAGCTTCCAATCATAAGCATTTTGCGGATGAAAAGTAATTGTATGCTTTCATCCTTCCCCTCTATTCTGCAACAGCACCGTATGGAGTCTTGCTTGTTCAAGTCTCTCATGGGTACTGTCTGAAGATCACTTCTCGCCTTTTATTCTTTCTTTCTTTCTTTCTTTCCTTCCTTCCTTCCTTCCTTCCTTCCCTCCTTCCTTCCTCCCTTCCTTCCTTCCTCCCTTCCTTCCTTCCTTCCTTCCTTCGTTCTTTCTTTCTTTCTTTCTTTCTTTCTTTCTTTTTTTCTTTCTTTCTTTCTTTCTTTCTTTCTTGCTTGCTTGCTTGCTTTCCTTCCTTCCTTCCTTCCTTTCTTTCTTTCTTTCTTTCTTTCTTCCTTTCCGTTCTTTCTTTCTGTTCGTTCGTTCGTTCGTGCTTGCTTGCTTGCTTTCTTTCTTTTTTTCTTTCTTTTTTGCTTTTCTTTCTTGCTTTCGTTCTTTCTTTCTTTCTTTCTTTCTTTCTTTCTCTCTCTCTCTCTCTCTCTCTCTCTCTCTCTTCCCTTCCTTCCTTCCTTCCTTCCTTTCTTTCTTGCTTTTTCTTGTTCCTCCTCTTGATTCCTTAGAGCTCCCCCCTTTTCGTCTCTTCATGTGTTGTTCGGCGGTTTCGTCGGGCACCCACGCCTTTGAAAGTACGACATGCTGCGGTTCACACGAATCGTTCCGCTACAGACTCCTGGGTGTTTCGCCTGTTTTCAATACTTGCAATCTAACATGAATCTTGCACCAGAATTAATGCATTTGTGTGCTTTTCGCAAGGGGACCATAGACGGACGAGCGAGTCTGTTGGTGGACAAGGCAAAAAAAAAACTTACAGTGGCATGCACTGGTCAGTCGGTGAAGGTCTCCTGGGTTCCCCCTCGTGCAAGGACCTCCCTCGTAGTGGCCTGACGAGCAGACAGACAGACAGACAGAGAGGCAGACAGAAAACATGGCTTCATCACTTTTGCAAGCCAAGAGACAGAACTAGTCAAGCGACAGACAGACAAACAGACTGTACGTCAAACATCCATCCGCTCGGACAGAGAGACGGGAACGAAAAAGGACGAAGAGATTGTTCGACGAAGCGGTGCGGCGGTCGTAAGGGCAGGCAGAGGGGCCCATCCACAGGAGTAGAAAGAGACAAAGAAACAGAAAGGGACAAAAGCTTGAAAAGGTCACGGTGACATATGCAGATGAAAACACACATGATTGTATACCTTTGAGTGAGACACAGATAGGGAAAGAGGAAGGACAGAGAGAAGGGACGAGGGGGGGAGAGAGGTCGACCTTTGCAGGCCAGGTCCGACAACATACCGGAGAGCGAAACGAAGGAGCCATCAATGTCGAAAGAAGCTGCCCATCTCGTCAAAAAACCCTGCAAGCAAAAAAGCAAGCGAAGGAGGTTCATCTCGTCTCTCTCGGATCACAGGAAGAAATGAAGAGAAAGAAATGAAATCAGAGAGAAGAAGGAGAACGGGCGAGCAGCTTCGTTGAAGGACAATCAAAACCATTCAATCCAGACAGAAAGAGCGCTGTTGCACTCGGCCTTATGCACTGGTTATGTGTGAATGCTGTACCTGTGTCAACGCGGACCGATGAATAAGGAAACCGATGACTGCACAATTGTATCACGTCTCTCTGCAGTTGATCCTTCGATCTTCCTTTTCCCCCAATTTCCCCCTCCAATCGACATCCACCGCCACTCTTCCATCATCATAACAGCGCGCCCAGGGGAACGACGAGAGAGGAGAGATGACTCACAGTTCCCAAAACCCAGGTGTTCGTCACAGTTGATGCGGACGGCACGACGACTGCAGACACATACATGCATGAGCATCAACTCGCACAAAAAGACACCCATACTCCTGCCCTTACAGACACACAGTCTTGTCTCATCGCTTCTGGCTTGCCTTGCAGTAGAAAGGGGAAGTTAGCCAAGGAGCATCCAGACGCCACCCACTTTTTCCTTAACACAACGAGGGAAGCAGTCTCAAATCCGCACGAACTGTGCCCGTACAAAAACAGGCGCGACGTCGGGTCTAAATTCGAAAGTTGCACTGAAAACGGCATCTACCATCGCGTTCTAGCATGGAACCGTGTGCTCTTTCATCCTCGTCATCAATGATGCATTGTAATGCTTCTCATCATGGGTGCATGCATGTGGACAACGAGCGCACCCTTCATGCATGAATCTTTTGAATGGCCGGAAAGACTGACGGAAGAGGCATTTGTTGGATGTTTTGTGCTTTCTCTTGAACGGCTTGGCAGTGAAAAGATTATCAATTCCAAGGTCGAACTGTCGTCCTGCGATCTCGAAAGTCACTCTCCCCCAGTTGCTCTCCCTTTTGACGCGCTCACAGGAACAGAGGAGCACTGCCGATGCTGCAACGAGAGCGAAAAGAAACAGACAGAAAAACGGTAAGAAGACAAGTCGAATCTTTCATTGAAGAATTGGAATAACAGGAAGTTAAGGGTTCCCTCTCAGCATCAGAAAGGGGAAATACGATGGATTGAGTCACTTAATTCGCAAACGCTGGACCCATTCAATCAAGGGCCACGGTGAGCCGCACGTTAAAACCCCAAAATTGTGGACCGGCAGTGCATGTTATTTTTGTGGTTAGAGCCACGTCTACTGGTGGGAAGTTTCTTCAGGGTCTTCTCTGTTTCTTTTTTTAAATGACAAACGGATGTGATCAAAAGCGTGGACGGAGAAGCCAACAAACAGACGGACGAACGGACGGACTCAGTTTGTCCATCCTCGGTTGTGTGTCTGATTCGCACTCCATACGGTCCAAGAATCCTCTGACGTCGTTCTTGTACTTTGGGGGCCTCAGGGAGACCAGAGCGTCTACCGAGGTTCGCCAGCCAGAGTCGGATTCTTTCCATGAGCCTCCCTTGAAGACCTCCGGAGGCAGGGGGAACCTGATGAACGGGGTGGTGGAGTCGAACGCGGCCAGCGTCCTGCAAAAAGCGCAACAGACCAAAATGGGACGATGCAACGGTGAAGAGAAATATTGACCGGCTCCGGAGACGGTCATCGTAGAAGTGGGGTGCAGGAAGAGAAGAGAATAAGAGGAAAAAGAAGGAAAGAGACACAAACAAAGAGGCGAAAGAGCGAATAGAGAAACACATGTTAAAAAGCTACAGAGACAGAAAAAGTGGTCACACAGTCGAGTGGATACGCGACAGTCAGATGAAAAAGTGGACAAGCAAAGAGGGGTAAAGGAGAGATCCCATAAACACAAAAAGATGTTCAAGGCGATCACTTACGTTCTATCGTCGAAAGGAGCGACATGGGATGGGAACTTCTGACCGAGACCCTGACACTCTGCTCCCTTGCACTTTTTCTTCAGCAGTCGGAGCTCTGACGAAGACGAGAACGATTCGTAACCTTCGGGAGCCTTTGTGGCTCTCTTCGAGGAAAACTCTTCTTCCTTTTTGTTTCCGACTGTTGGGCTGCTTTCCGTCGTCTCCTCTCCCTCTGCCCCCGCTTCGTCCGAAAACAAAGAAGAAGAAGAAGAAGAAGAAGCAGAAGCAGAAAGTCGGAGGACGGGATCCTCGTCTGGACCGTCTGGTGGAGGATCGGCTCTTCCTCCCCCCTCCACTTCTCCCTCCTCTTCTGTGGATGCAGATCTCGGCTCACTCAGCAGCTGTGGGGGGGGCAGCGGCTCTTTTGAGTGTCTGCACAAAGACAGACAGAGGAAAGCGAGGATGGAGGCGAGAAGGGGAGGGGCGAGCCCACGATGTTTATATCGAACAAGGAAATGTGCAGCCATGACAAAACAAAAAAGAAAGTAAACGTAGAGACATAAACGTATGCATACAATGGAGTAAGGCTGAAACAGAAAAGGTGCACGCGAATACACGAGGTGGGGCCTGGAGGTCTAGAGGAAACGAGGTTGTTGCATTGCACCGACAAAGATTTCATCTGCGAGTGGAAGGAATTGCCATTGAAAGAAAAAATGAGTCTCTGAGGCCAGAGAGAGACCCTCAAAAGTACGGACAAGAATTGCACACCTAGGCGTCAGGAAATCTTTGCTGCATTCTTTCTATTTCTACTTACTCACATCCATACATGGTCGAATTGGATCAGCCAGTCCCTCCGTCCCTTCGCATTGGCCTCTCCCTTGACCTCAAATGCGAACCACCCAGTGCCTTCCCGTGCGGAGAAGTCAAGCTGCAGACGGGCAAAGAGGATTTGATTGTTTTCAGAGAGTGAAGCACTCAATCGCGCACGGACACACTTCCCCCTCCCTCCCTCCCTGCGTCTCTGTCTCACACACACAAACATAGAGTCACCTTTGTACTCGTCCACGCGCACACTCGGTCGCTGAATAATTCACAGACTTCTGATCCGATTTTCTTCTTTTCTTTTCCTCCTTGCAATCGACTGACCCAAGGTGTCGTTTTCCCTTCCTCCCCCTGTCGGGCTCCCAAGACGAACGTGAACGCGCTGACTTGTTGTCCCGTGTCGATGCTGAGCCTTTCTGCGACTGCAAGAACCGAGACGATTGTCACCCCCCATGTAAAACCGCAATAAAAGGCACATGAACAAGATCATTCACACAAATAAAGAAAACTCAGGAATGTAAAAGGTTTCAAAAGAGAAGAGAATGAGCAAAGCGCTTTGTTGTGTCTGTGTGTATTTGTTTATATCTGAGTTTCTCCATCCCCCCCCCTTCCCTCTTTGTATGTATTAATGCAAGTCACTCGACGTTCAAAGACGTGGAGTCTTGCAAGACATTCAGAATGTAAACCTGCAGAGTCATTGCCACACACGCAGGTACCAAGCGATTCGTGTGTCTGTCTGATTCTCTCTGAAGCACGGTCGAGAGTAAACGTATTTCTTTCGCACTGCCCAGTTGCCTTTCCATTCTGTGTTGCGCAGATTCAAAGTGAAAAAACAAAAACCTCTGCAGGACTCTGTAGCTCTCCTGGTCTCTGCATGCTGATGGATGGATGCATTGACTCTTGAGAGCGGTGCACTAAATGAAGCTGTAGACCAACCTGTCTCGTGTTCCATGTCCTCGTTGGGGCTAACATTTTTTTTGTTGCCGCTCTTCTGCCCGTTGGACTTGTAACCGAGCCCGATTCGGCCGTCCTGATCCACACACGCACACGCACACACACACACACACACACACACACACAGAGAGAGAGAGAGAGAGAGAGAGAGTCATGGCGGCGATGAAGGGAGAGGGGAAGGGAGGGAGGGAGGGAGGGAGGGAGGGAGGGAG
>JAHBMJ010000214.1:0-53782 GCA_018398765.1 Chromera velia | reverse complement strand
AACCGAAGGGTCGTAAGTTCAAATCTTACCTAGAGAGTTTAACTAACATGATTTTGCAGATGAGTTTTGGTCGCTACCTTTAATTACCTTCTCGACCTATGTCACACTTAGAAAGAAAAAGTTTATGTAATTTGATTCTGGTTCTCATCGCACAGAAACCAATAGGAATCCCAGAACTACTTCAAACAGAACAAGCTGCAATAATTCTCTCTCGAGAAAATGTAAACTTTTAAGATTCATACCACGAATAGTACCCTCTTACCTTAGAGAATACTTAAAAAAATGAGTTACCTGGGATTTGAACCCAGAACTAGTCGGTTAAAAGCCGAATACTCTACCAGATTGAGTTAGTAACTCGATGTTATATTTTACTCACAAATTAAGAATAAAACTTAACTTTTCGAAAGTTTTTCTAACGATTGACAAGAATAACAATCTCTTATGATTCTTAAGGTGGTGTCCCTTGTCCATTGTTAAAACGGATTTGCAAATAACAAAGCCAGCGCAATAATTAAACCATAAATAGTTAAGGCTTCTAAAAAAGCTAGACTCAGTAAAAGAGTGTTGCGAATTTTATCTTCTACTTCTGGTTGACGACTAATAGCACTTACTGCATCACCCGCTAAAATACCTTGACCTATACCGGGTCCTATCGAACCTAATCCAATAGCAATACCAGCACTTAAGGCAGAACACGCTGCTACAATTCCTTCCATAAAAATATAGAGGTTGATAAAATTGAAAAACTGTCCTACAAAGAATAGAATCCTCCATCTTTAAAGGACCAAAGAAAATGAGTTACCTGGGATTTGAACCCAGAACTAGTCGGTTAAAAGCCGAATACTCTACCAGATTGAGTTAGTAACTCGATTTTACATTTTACTTACAACTTACGAATAAACCGGAATTTTTTGAACCTGCTTTTCAGAGTCACAAATTTTGAATGGCATTTTTGACCTTATTAAAATCAATCTACGGCGATAAACGAGCACCTATAATTTGTACAAAGAGAAGAGATCCTTTTATTGATCCTATTGCAGCACTAGAGGTTACCCACTGAAAGTTTTTGAAAATCCTTAATATTAGCCACTGTAGTTTTTATAAAGTACGCTAATCCTAGTTGACCGGCTTTAGGGAATACGTATGCATATAACTAACAATCTTCTTGAAACTATAAAAACGGTCTAAAGCTTAGGCCTCCTAATGTATAACGTGTTTAGAAAACTTTGTCATAAATACCATAGCTTGCATCAATTTACCTTAGTTAGTTTTGCTAATTTATCTTTTTTAAACGGAGTCCATTACCTAAATTGGCCATTTTATGGAGAATTATGGCACCCTTATCGATCCTTCTTATGGTGTCGGCTTGTAGACCGAAGTATTTTTTGGAGTTTAGGTCGCTTAGGCTTTGGCGTTGCAGTTTTTCTAAGGATTAACGACTTCGAGTCTTTTGTCCAACGTAACCTTCTCATGATGTTTAGTTTAACTCCTTCTGTTAAAGGTATTCCTTTTGTTACCGGAGGTTTTTCTACAGCTATTTTTTTTAAATCTTCTATATGCGAAGCTTTTCTACCTTGATTCCTAGGTTTTTTTTGCTTGAACATAAAAGATTTTAGCGACCGTGATCCAGATTGTGAAATGTGCGGCCGCAAAGGGCCAGGTACAGAAGCACAGTTAACTCTTCTTTTTTTTTTCCGGTCCGGAAATAGTAGGGCTGTAGTCTCGACAGCCGTAAAAAGTGTCTGACTTTGCCAAAAATATAAATTTCAAAAATATCCCAACGTCTGGCTCGAACTAAGAAATAAAGTGCTTAACAATTCAGGTGTAAATAACCTATATTCTCGAACCAAGGTTCTATGTCATATCAATAGTAAGACAGAATACGGTACAAGTTTTTGAAATGACCTGTATAATTTCTTTAATCAATAAAATCGTCCACCATACTTATATCTTCGATTTTCTTGAATTTTATAAAATACTTTTTGTTTTTTCAGTTGTTCTTTGGAAAAACTTTTAGCTCGTGGAACAGGGAAGAAAGTAGAAGACTTGCGCGTCGATAGTTTTACAGCGTAAGATGAATCTATGCTACTTGTCTCTTCTGAGGTTACTGTATCCCTTTTTACAACAGCTGGTTGAGTAGGTAACCGACGTCTTGGTAATCTATAAAGTAGATGAAAGTTTTCTTCTGCAGCTAGACTTCGACGTAGATATTTATTTCTTTGTGAACTAGCCGCACCAGTAAAATTATACAGGTCCACAAACTCTGTTACTAAAGCATTTACAAATTTCACACCCCTCTTTTTTCTTGCAGCCTCTAAAATTCAATTTATAGCCATAGGAACCGCTCGATAATAAGGCTGTATAACAGGTAATTCTGTCACTTGGTTAGCTTTTTTAAGAAAAGTAATTCCAACTGGAGGAATTAAAAATCTAAAGATCTCTTCTAGAATATCTTTAATAGACCGGTTTAACTGTTTTTCTACTTTTAATAAAGTTTTACTTCAAATTTTCCGAGCCAACGAGTTGCATCCTCGACGCTGTATCCGATTAACCATAAAATAATTTAATTTTCCTGTTAGTAAAATACGACCTTCGTTCTCTTTAGTGAAAAGACGTAAATCATAAAAAATTTTATGGACAAACGTTCATTTTTTATAGACGCGTGGTATAGTTACAATTATAACAACCCCTCTTACCTAATTTGATGAAAGGCTAAAAACCAACAATGAGGTTATAGTTTAGGTTTTTTCACACCGTATTTTGACCTCGCATTTCAACGTCCTTTAGTGACACCTTGTGCATCACAGGTTCCACGAATCAATCGATAGCGAACTCCTGGTAAATCGCGAACCCGTCCCCCACGAATCAACACGATACTATGTTCTTGTACAGCATGTCCTTCCCCCGGTATATGAGCTGTAACAAAAACTGCAGTACTTAATTTTACACGAATAACTTTTCGTAATGCCGAATTTGGTTTTTTAGGCGTTTTGACAAATACTTTAAAACAAACACCTTTTTTTTGCGGACACCCACGTAAAGCAGGGGTTTTGCTCCGACGTTTTTTGGGAAAACGACCAGCGCGTTTGAGCTGCTCAAAAGTTGGAATTTTTTTTAAACCGCAGAATAACGTAATATTTAACTTTTTAAAAAAGCTTTCCTTTGTAAGGAAATTATAAGACTCATTTCAATGATTTACTAAGCCTTTTCTTGTTAAATCCTTTAGGCAATCTGTGCCAAACGTCTGCTATCAATCTAACAAAAAATCGTCATCCTCCATGATGAGCTTTACCCGCGATGACTTCCTGCTTAATTCAATTATACTTCGGGTATTTAATTTCGTGTAAATTTACTAAAATAATTGAAAATAAATTAACGACTCGGTAAATACTCGTTTTATGTAACAGAAATTGAACTAATATCGAGATTAACCGACCCCACGTTCAAAAGGCTACATTGACAAGATACCGTGTCTTAAAGACAGAATTGCGAGATGTTAAAAAAACAGTGACTCCGATTATTCTATTTAAAAAGCTGTATTTACTAAATGACTTTCTCCTTTAAGCAGACCAACTAATGCTAAGGCATTAATTCTCAAAATTATTTCTATCCCTTGTAAAATTTCTAATGGAGGGGAACCGCCTGGTGGACTTGAAACAGTTAAGAGTAATACTTCTGTTAACATTTTTCATGTTAAACCTTTTACCGAGCTTTGAATATGCAGTTTGGGTAGATAACGTCCTTCGGCTCGAGAAGCTCAAAAACTAGAAAAAACTCGTTGTGTTAAATGGTGGAGATGAACCGGTCGCTGCCATACAAATACAATTTCTAAATATAACCTAAATTTAAATCCAGGAAGTAACGTGCCTAAATAGTGATTTTTATTCACTAAACAAATATTGGGATGTAATTGGATAAATGCTGCTATTAGAAGTATGGGACCAGAGCTTTGTAACGAACCAATATAAGAATTATAATCTTTACCCCTAAATATTAACATTTTCAAGGCCGCTAAAAAATCAAAAATTGATTCTTGAAACCCTCATAAAGGTAAATATTCATTTAAATGACTAGAAGTTTTTATTCGAGAAACTTGATAACCACCTGTTCTACTGTAAAATGTTCTTCGTAAAGCGTTAATACCAATTAACATAAAATCTTGAGCTCAACTATGAAAAAAAAAATGTGCATACATATAATGTTGATGGACCCGAATCTTCGGGGCAACATAAAATTTGAACATAGATAGAAGAGTTCCGTATCAATAGTTCTAACCTTATGTCCTTCCTGGTCTGTAACGGCGGATTTTAGATTGCCAATAATCAATTTTCTCTCCATCCACAATCTCGCCTCGATATTTTTTATAAGCATTATGTATCCCAGATCAATTATCAACCATTAGTTGAGGTTTAGTTGATTGAGTAAATAAAATAAGGGTCCCGTCACAAAATACGGGAACTTTTTTAAACCATGATATAGAACTTACCTTAGCAATAAATCAGTAGATTCGTCATCTTATTAACTAAAAAAAACCTCGCTAATGGGGTCTACGTTTAGGGAAAAGTTTAAATTCACTAAAAGGTCAATTACCGGCGACGATATTTTTTTGGACGACAGCCGTTATAAGGAGCGGAAGTAATATCCGCTAAAGATAGAATTTTTAAAGCTGATCCAAAATAACTTGTCGAAAATAAAGTCCTAATAATGTAAGTTCGATTAGCTGAAACTCCACGAAAAAAGACTCTTACATAAACAAAATCATGTTTTCGTATATAACGAATAGCCTTAGATGTAATTTCTCTTGCAGCAAAAGGGGTACTCCGGCGTTTACCTACTAAACGTAGCATTCCAGCAGTAAAACAGGTTAGTAATCGTTCATAACGTCGAACAAATTTTCTTTTTGGTAAACGAAATGCTTGTGTTAAATCGTCAAAATTAAACGTTTTTAAATAATCATATGGTACGTTATACTTATGTAAAAAATAGTATGTCTTTGGATGACTTCAGTTTAAAAACGTTTCACTTGCTCATTTTTGCGAATAATAAGTGATAAAGGTTTTTAGCTTTGCTAAAATAGCATATTTTTGAATATATAATTCATTAAAGCTGACCGTCTGAGGTAAAAATCTTAGTCCTTCTAATCGTTTTTCTAAATTAAAAACTGCTACCTCTCCATACAAAGGAGTGGTAGCATCAATGGTTCGAATAACTTTTAAGTGAATCGCTTCATTAGACTGAATTATACTAATCTTAGTATTCTTTCTTGACAGTTGAAAGTATAAAATAATGATTGCCATTTGATCCTGTTTTAAAATTCGTCTAAAGGCAGGATACGCATCAAAAAAATCCGTAAAATAATTCGTTTTATATAACTCTTTAGGCGTTGGGCGTCACACGGTAGATTTATACATTTGAATCATTCGACTAACATGATCCCAGGATTTCTTTTTTTTTGCGCCGCGCACGTCAATTTTCATATTTTTTGTGGATTTTAAAGATGAATTACCCGCTGAAGCCGTTGTTTGATCATTTGGTCTACCTTCCGAAATTTTGCTCTTTGGTTCATACCTTTCCTCCTTCTTCTCTGGGCTTTTTAACGCGGGCAATTCTGATCTTTGTTGACTTAATATGGTCTCAGAGACAGTAAAATTCTTAGTTTTGTTTAGTTTGACCGATGTCGCCCCCGAAGGTTTATCTATTGGTCTTCCTTCGGAGATTTTGCTCGTGGATTTATAAGGTTTAGGCTTCTTAAATGGGACGTCGACCATTCTCAATTCTGGCCCTTTTTTCCCGAAAAGTTTCTTAGAGACCTTATAGGTCATAGTTTTGGTTGGTTTTCACGGTGCGGCCACGGACGAAAAAGCCTTTTTATCCATTGGTCTATCTTCAGAAATTTTGCTCTTTGGTGTATAAGGTTTAAGCTTCTTAAATGGGACGTCAGCCGTCCTCAATTCTGGTCCTTTTTGCCCCGACAGTGTCTTAAAGTTCCTTGTTTTTGTTAGTTTGAACGATGTTAAACCCAAAGAAGAAGCCTTTGTATCAGCTGTTCTCACTTCAGACCTTTTGCTCTTTCATTTATAAGGTTTCCGCTTCTTAAATGGACCTTCTACCGTCCTCGATTCTGGTATTTGCTTACCCAAAGGTTTCTGGGAAACACTAAAATTAGTAGTTTTAGAGGTAGTAGGACGATTATCTCTAACCTTTTTGTGTCGTGAAGATGCTTTGCGGTTGGGCAGGTTTGATCACTGGTTACGTTCAAAATCGGAAGGTATTGACATATTCTACTTTGGTTACCAATAATAAGATACACACACCACGCTAATACTAGATGGACATAAACTGAATTTTGACAGACGAAGTAAAAACTGATTTAAGAGGTCGTTCTTCATATTTACGACGGCAAAAGAATACATTTTGTCATTAAAAGTGTTTGGCTTTTCTGTAAGATTTTATTTGCATACCATAAGGAAACTAAACTCATTAGTTTGGAAGCCCAAAACACAAGTTAAGGTTGCCACAATCTCCGCGCATGTTAATTATGGACCATACTAGTTTAAAACTTAACTTTCTACTTTGTAAGAAAAAACCACTCTAAATTATGTTACGTAGAGATGTGCGTAATTAAAAAAATGGAACTTTAGTTATTATTCTTTGACGCTTTCGGATTTTTCAATTTAGACTTAAATATCTTTCGTTTAAATACTTTGCGTTTTCAAAGCTTGGCTTTTCGTAATGGTGTCGTCTTTTTTTCTAGAGGCATATTTTTTCCACTAACCTCAATGGATCCCGTCATTTTGTGCGACAATTTTTTTGGCGGAGTCACGTTTGTTAGCGAAGTTTGATTGAACTGCTCTTTAGGTGGAAATTTCCTTTTTCCAGGAACCTTTCTTTGCGAGGAAGTAACTACCCCGGGATCGGGAGAGACTTCAGATATAACAGAAGACTTGCGATTTATATTTGTATTTTGCTCAGAATTTGAACTAACTTCGACTTGTTGAACGGCCCCTTCAGCCAACTCGTCTAATGCAGCTTGTGCTTCCTTTTTGGCAGCTTCTTCTTGATAAGTTTTTTTTAATTGTTCTCATTCTTCTTTTAATCTAAATGGCGTGGAGGTTAAACTCACACTTTGTTGAGTTTCAGGGCGACAAGCAATTACCTGGTCTGCTTGAATTTGTTTCAAAGATCTAAATGGTAATGCTGCACATAGACGATGCCTCAAAACCGCCCTCCGTAATTTTTTCTGTTGTGCTCATGAAAAGCGAGTCTCACGTCTAGTTTTTAATCCACCATAATTATTAAACACATTAAACAAAACGAAGGTTGGCCGATTGCGAAATAAAAAAATTTCTTCACGATCCAGTGGAGACAGAGCACAAACCGGATCCCGCAGAAATCTAAATCGAGACATAAGTGAGAACCGATGCTTAAAATTGGTCCCTCAAAGTTTATCAATCGTAGATTCTCAAGATGATTTTAGATTAGGTCGATATAATAAAATTTTATAGTGAATCCTGCATACATGTATTAAATAACTTTAAGATATAAAAAAATCGTAATTCAAGGACTTTAGACTGTTTTTAAAATTCTAACGCGTTAGTGGGTGGTATGTACAAATATGTTGTTCATAAATTGTTTCAATCTGGAGACAACTGATGAGTCTTCAGCCTCCATTGTCAGGTGTTTCATGTATAATATAGCGACAAATCTTGTAAAAATAGGTGTTGATAATTGATGGTTTTGGACAGAGTTAAACAGTTATACATAATGCGTACTCACGATTTCGATTGTAAGGGTAATAAGCCATGATTTGCCGTGGTTTTAAAGTCATTTCAATTACTAAAATATAGGCTTAACGATTTATAGCGTGTTTCATTAGGTGAATTTAAACTTACCATTCCTAGTACTATATCTTGGGAGGCATTTCCAAGTAATTTTTGAGTGGCTGGCGAAATTAAATTTTGTTTAAACTGCAAGATATGGTAAGCTTCTGAGAGTACTTCAAAAGATAAAGGCATAAAGATAGCAGTTTGATCTCCATCAAAATCCGCATTGAATGAACTACATGCAACAGGATAAAACCCCAAATTGCGAGCCAAATTTGGTAAGCCGTGAAAAGCTTGAAAATTCATTCGGTGTAGCGTAGGGGCCCTATTAATTAAAATTAATCGATTTTGAATTAACTCCTGAAGTAAGTTTCGTGAAAGGGTTTCTGGTCATAACATTTGTTCGTTGGCAACCAATGATTGTTCTAAATTTATTTCCTCTGAGGTTTCGTCTTCGTCTAAAAGGTCGTCATAGACTTGAAGGTCGTCTCAATTGTCCTGCTCACTTAACAAGGATGGATCGACATATCCTTCCTCTAAATTTTCTTCTTGGACTAAACAAAATTCTAACATGCGATTTACCCACATAGGTTCCAACAATTTAAAGCCCATTTGTAATGGTATTGTACAATAAGAAAAGGGTAAACCAGATCCTGAAGTAATCACTGAACGCGCGGAATAATCAATTCGTTTGCCTAATAAATTAAATCGAAACCGTCCATATTTACCTTGGTATTGTTTTAAAAGAACTAATCCTTTTGAAGGCCGTCATCTCGACGAATTTCATGAACTACGTGGCCCGAAGTGGTTAAATAAAAAATTAATACTCTCTTGTAAAAATAAGTTATTGTATAAAGTTAAATTTAAGGTGGTGTTTAAAGGTTCACAAAGACGTTGATTTCGAATCAATAAAGACCGATATTGTTTTGTTAAATCTGAGAGTGTATAAGTTAAAAAACTTACCTGATAAATAGGCCTTAATCCAGGAGGTAACACTGGCAAATACACAAAAAAAAACCAACTAGGATGTAGTTTTAATAGATGAAAGATAAAACATAATCGCTTCTGCATTCATTGGACTGTTCTAAATGTTCAAGAAATGCCAGAATTATGGGTTGAAGTCCGCGCTTTAAAAAATAAAGGACTATTTAAATTTCAACTATATCGGTACGGCGTATACTTGCGCCCTAGATAATCAAAAATTACCGTCGCTCCACTAGCAATAGAGGGCGGTGTATGTGTTAATGTTCGATTTCTACGGAACTGGCCATAAGTCTGGAGCATATGGTCATTCGTTGTGACAGAATGAAAACTGGTAAACACATATCAAAATTTAGGGAGGTAAGTTCCCAAAGTACAGTACTTTCAACGATACTTACAATAAGGAACTTTTCTACGTTCATTCATCAACGCTTGAAACGTCATCAAATGAAGATCATATGGTGGGGGTATTAAAGTAAAATCCTCTACTAAATTGTGCTTGTGTAGTTTAGACTCAAAGAAAAAGTTTAATCACTCCTCTTTGTGAGTCATAAATCAATACAAAATTTTCCTTTGTTTTTTTAACCGTCTTTTTTTGGTATGCGGGAGAATTGAGAGCACTGGTTTTTTCGGTTCTTGAAGATAAAATTTATCCAACCGTTGAGTAAGAAGAGTAGAAACTGGACGTTTATCTTGCTTAGGATTGAGTGGGGGCATACGGGATAAAAGTAAGGGAACTAAATAACGCTGAATTAAATGATGAAATCAATTTTCTTCAGTCACACGAAAAACTTGTAATGTTTGTCATATAGTGTATCAATGCTGCCAGTAACTTAATAATGAGTCTCGAGAAATAGTGTATTCTCCCTTAAAAATAATAGACGCTGGTTGTTTGTTACTCCTCGTTGTTTCAACTTTATAATTGGGTCAATCCCGATACTGCATAATTGGTTCAATAATACCATCGAAGGGTTGAATATCCGTAATTAGAAAGGTATATTGTAAACATACCTTGTAGAACATACTTTTTAAACTTTTTATAACTAGAGAAATAGGATTTTTATAAAAAATATGTGATCCCAAAACGGAGCGCATAGCATGGGTACTATTAAGATGTCCTAATAACTTACATGATTGTATTTTAATATTATTAAATTGAGGTATAAATCCCTCTCAACCAGCAAAATTCGAATGAAAAAAAGAGAAAGGCGGCAATGAGGCGTCATAAAGTGTAGAGTTTCCGTCCATATTAAATTCTTCACTCGCAATAAGTTGTACTAATTGACGCCTCATATCCAAAACACTTCCACCCAATTTGTTGATTAACATATATCGAGATTTAGCATACGTGGGTATCGACACGGGTTGTTTCTTTGTAAACAAACATAATTTAATAAAAGGTGCATAATCTAAGCGTACAGATAGACTTTCGACAATAAAACTATAATTTACATAAGTACGTAAAAATAAGTCTTGAAAAAGTCTTGTTCATTTAGTGTAACGAGAAAAAATGTGTACCGGTGTACATAAAAATCTTTCAATCAAATTTAAAAGCGTATACAAATATTCTAATGGTAAAAGTTGAATATATAAAATATTGGTAAAATCTTTAAATAAATTATTATAAAAAAAACTAAAATACTTGTGCGAAACTTTTTTGGATTTTAATCAAACTGGGAAAACTTTTTCATGTCAATATGTACGGTTTCACTTTCGTAAAGCTAAGTTTTTTTCTCGTCCTGATAAGGTAGGTTTTTCTACATAAGTTTCATGTCAGTTCTGAAAACCCTTAACATTTTCAAAACTATTAAGAAAAATGCTAGGTAAATATAAAGCATGCTTGGGTAAAGCTAACTCGCCTAAAATTGGTTCCAAATTGAGTATATCAAATAGCATTTGTGTCGGAATATTGAGGAATAAGGCTAAATAAGAAGGATTGTTATATACATACCAAGGATGCACCATAGGAGATTTAAATGATATAATACCGAGTCGATGTCGACGAACTTCAGTATTTGTGGCTTCAACATAACAAATGGGACACAAATTATTGAAGGGATCAATAGACAGGGCACTAATTTCATCGGCACTAAAATTTTGAATTAAATGACAAGCACAACAAAATGACGTTAAAGGGCCAAAAATTTGTTCAGAATAAAGCCCTTTTTCACTAAAAGTCTTTGTCTTCTGTTTAGGTAAAGGTACCGAAATTTCTCCTTTACAGCCATACATACTTAATTCTTGTAAAATTGATAATTTAACAAGTTCTGGAATAAATGGTCGAAATTGTAATCAGTTATCTTTAATTTCTCAATATCTATGAGCTCCAGAAACGTTATTTTCAACTCAAGTGCTGTTACTAAATGAAATAAGACGTTTGTCAAGCCCATATTCAAATAAAATTCCTTTAAGTCTATATAAAATGGTATAAAGAGGAAGTAGCGACACTCTTTCAATAGCGATTACTGCATCTTCGAATATAGAAAATCGACTCATTAACCTAGGATCAGATACTTCCCCGTGCAGTAAATACGATTTGGTCTGTTTTCAAGCCGGATCGAATTTTGATCAAAAATTAGGAAGAATCCTAATGGATCAGGCTAAAACTTTAGACGGAGATAAAAGAGCAAACGATAAAGATTCGAAACTAGTTTTCCGTATAGTAGAAGAACCAAATACATAGCCTTTCGAACTTTCTAGTCCCCCATCAAGATGAAAAGGGGATATGACCGTTGGTGGCAGATAATCTTCTAAATCAGGGATCGATCAAAAATCTATCTTACACAAATCTATGATTCTTTTGTTAAGTTTGTCTTCTAACCTTATATATCTAGGCTTTTACAAAAGCATGAATCCATTCTTCAAGTTAACGAACAACTTGCTCCTGCACATAAACGTCATATTAGATTGTTCGAACAATTGGTCCAGTACGAACGCCATTTTTCACAGTTTATTTTTAACTAACACTTGTTTCAAATACATCAAAAATTTGTTTAGTTATGTCTCCATCGAGGAGCGGTTGACAACTTGTATGTGGCAAATTAAAGGAGACACCTACGCCGAGAATATTTAAATCTCGGATTAACAATTTGAAAGTTTCGGAATAGCCAAAACTAAGTTTTTCAGCTGAAACTAAGCGATCATGAATTTGTTGTCTATAAAATAGATCATCTGATTTTAGGACTAGTAGTTCTTTTAGAGTGTAACTTGCAGAAAAAGCTTGAATTGCTCAGACTTCCATCTCTCCTAATCTTTGACCTCCCTCCTGGCGACGACCACGTGGTGGCTGTTGCGTAATCAGGGTATAAGGACCGACAGGACGCGTATGAATTTTTTTTTCTACCATATGGATTAACTTAAATAAATAAGTCATGCCATAAAACACCCCGCCCTGAATTAACTGCCCTGATGCCCCTTCCCGAAGTAATATTTTACCAGGATTATAAGGATTATAAAATCAAGCGTTATTTGTAAAAAGAGCCACTTGTTTCATTAAATT
Source organism: Chromera velia (assembly GCA_018398765.1). Lineage (NCBI taxonomy): Eukaryota > Chromeraceae > Chromera > Chromera velia. The sequence goes on along the minus strand of JAHBMJ010000214.1, from coordinate 41,479 downwards.
ATATATGTTTTCCCTTAAATATTGTTCGCCGCAAAATAATTTATCGTCTTGGCTATATTTCAAGCGACTATTTAATCATTCAGCCGTCAATCCTAAAATACATTCATACAACTGTCCGATATTCATTCGAGAAGGAACCCCTAAAGCACTAACAATCATGTCTGGAGAGGTTCCGTCTTCTAAATATGGCATATCAGGGGTATCCAACAGAGCCGAAACAATGCCTTTATTGCCATGCTTACCACACACTTTATCACCTAACTGCATCAGCATTAAATGTCCTACTAAAAAAGTAATCTGAGGTTCTTGTAATCAACCATCTTGTCAATGTGATAAAGAGATAAGCCTACCTTGATCCGATTCTAAGGCGTATATCGAAGCATTCTCAAAGAATTCTCGTTGTTGATCATAAATATATGAATCAATTTTATGGTAATGTTTTGGTACGGTTTTTCACGATTTTTCAGTTAAGAAGTTGGGGCGCGTATCCTCAATTTTACTTATAAGTAGCTGAGAAGGATAAATTAACGAATTTGGTTTTAACATTCCGTGTGAAGATACGTTTATAAGACTTTCTTGAGGGAGTAATAAAGACATTAAAGAGGTATGAGAGAGATTACCTAACAATAATTTTTTTTCATACAACTGAAGACTCGTAAACATATGCTTTTGTATACATGTACTGTTTAACAGGATAGCATCTTCAAAAGTATAACCATAATAAACACCATAACAAACTCGAGTGTTTATGCCTAAAGCTAATTCATAATTTTTTTGAGCGTATCCCGAAGTCAATAATTGACCAGGAAAAATCCGTTCCCCGGGTCAAACGCACGGGACTTGTTGATTAACCGTAGATTGGTTTGTTTGAAGCAAATTTTTGAGTAAATATTGAATATCACGATAAGCTATATCGCGAACCTCAATTTGTCAAGGGGAACTAGTCATAACAATACCCTCATTCAGTGAAATAGCTGTATAAGCTGTATCAACACTTCAAGTACTTTCTAGGCCAAAACTAAGAGCAGATGGTTGAGTATAAAGTAAGGGGGTTGCCTGTCGTTGCATATTTGCTGCCATTAGAGTACGAGTAGGATCATTATGAAACATAAAAGGCGTTAAAGCGGCGGCCGGAGAAAACATCACTGTATGACTCATAGGAAGATAGCGAAAATGAAGATGAAGTTTTGTGAAGGCGTATTCACCTGTTCCAAATAAATGCCGCAGGCCATTGAAAATTTTAGAACGCCGTTTCACAATTTTGTAATACGGCATAGCATTTGTTGAGGCTTCGGTAAAATTTAAAAATTTTAAGGTTGGTTCGAGGCGCCCATGTAGAAGAGAAAAATGCGCAATACTTAAATTGTGGTTACGAGTTAAACGTGAAAAAATCGTATGTGAAACTACTAAACCAGCTCTTTCCCCCTCTAAAGTTTCCACTGCACAAAGTTTCCCGTAATAACTTGGATATACATCCCGTTCTTCAGTTTCCGGTCTTTCTCTATTTGCAGATATCCCTCCAAGTCCTAGAGCACTTATACGCCGTTTATGGACAATTTCGGTCAAAGGATTGATTTCATCCAAGTACTGTAAAAGAGGGCTTTCTATTAAAAATTCTCTTACGCTTCATTCTGTAGGTAATAAAGTTACAAAACTTAACTGATTATATAACAAATTTGGCATAGCTGTGTTAGTTATTAAAAGGAACCTAAACCAGAAAAATAAAGATCAATGGTTTAAACCTAAACTTTTCGTTGAGACCAGTTTCGGTCTCAATTTGTGAATTTTATTTCTTGTTTTACGCACAAGATTATAAAAACTTAAAGATTGTAGTCAATTTACTTCTCGGCTTGCTTCGTGTGGGAAATGTGGATATGGAGACGCCACTAAAGGTTTTGTTATTTTGATCTTTTGTTTTAGTTGTCGCTTTTTATTGCTCCTTGAAAGCAACGTTCGAGTCTGAATCTGATACAGACGCCAATGTCATAAATCACTACTAAAAATCCCAACATTTACCAAGCGTTGTTCTGATGGTCACCGTTTCAAATGGCCAAATTGTAATAATTTATTTCACGTTTGCACATGTTGATAAAAAATTCGACTTCAGGTTTTTCCTTGCCGTGCTATATGCCGACAAAGATGGCCGTTAAAACCAAAAATTCCCTTATAGTTAATGTGTTTTGTAAAATCAAGATCTTTTTTAACTCTTGCAATATCTCATAATGTATAATAAAGAAAATCTAAATCCATAGCGGATAACCGAATAGGTGGAACAAGTTTTCGTGAAAGTTTGGCTACCAACTCTTGCTTATCGGAGGGACCTTGAGTATCTTGAACCGGGTTTTTTTTTACTCATGGGACGATAGATTGAGACGAAAACATTTCGGGAACTCAACCTACAGACCTCTGTCTCATTGGCCGTAACTGATGACGTAACACATTCATATAACGGATACAAAATCTTGAGAGTCCATCGATTTGGTAAATTGCGTTCCCTTTCGAATGTTGTGTTTTGTCTCAATTTTCGGATCGGTAGAATAAAACACATTTCCACAAAGGTTTGGAATCTATAGTACTTGATGTTAGTTGCCTAGATCAAGATGACTTAAACCACAAATTAGTTCATGCCAAAGCATATCAATTAGTCAGAGCATATTGAATCTGACGATTTTGAGGTTTGAATTGCCACTGGACTGAATGGGTTAGCCTATTATTGGGAGGGAGATTTCATAAATACCAAAACGCTTCGATGGATATTGTCGTGCCACTATATAAATGACTAAATAAAGGTCATTGAAACTGATAACGAAACCCATTTCATGAGACTAACAGAGTGAGCCTCGGCTTTACTTTCATATTATCAAGTTCGACCTGTACATAATTTCTACCTATCAGATATAAGCGTAGAGCAGATCGAGTAATTTGTTTTTTCACTAAGTAGGTAACAATTTTGTGCTGTTGGAAGGTCAAAAACATAAGATTGCTTATCCCAGTTAACATTAAACAATCAAACGCTTTAGAAGTGGGATGAGTGTAACTTATATCTGTTGTTGGTTGAAAAACTAAGTTACGCGTGAAGATTTTTGTTTTTGTATGCAATCATTTTTCTTGCAGAAATGCTTTTGGTCGCTTTAGGCTTAAATTCTTTAATTTAATATTCTTTTTTCTTTTAAATAATTTATATTTGGCCTTTATCTTAGATTTCTTTTTTTTTCTCGTTTTTCATTCGGTCAAACTATTTTTTGGCCGAACGTTCTTAGATCAAGAAGAGGTTTCAGGTTCTTTTCAAAGTGTTTCTGTCAGATATCCTGGTTTTACATACGGACTTTTTTTTGCCATAAATTGGCTTATGGCTATACGTTTTAAATTATTTAAAGTTAAAGTGTGGGTAGATGAGGTGGTAGGAACATCTAAAAGATGTAATTTTGTGTAACATTCCGTAGTTTTGCTAGCGTACTGAATTGTCGTATTTGTGTGTCGGTTAGTACAAAGTTTACAACAAATAGGTAATCAAACTTCGATTAAATGTGACGGATTTGCACTACTGATTTCAAAAGAACATAACTCGGGGAAGCAATAAATAACGCAGGAATCTAAATAGAAAGCTGACGGAATTAAATCTTCTAATATTCTTAACAATCCTTCACTATTAAATTGATGAAAGGTAGTCGCTACACTATTGGATAAATCCAAAGCTTTAGGTAAGGCTGTCAAAGATATCACTTTCTTAAAAGGCTTTGCCTAGAATATACGTATTAAATAACTTTACACAATACTAATTCCTAAACTTTGAGCGGTCCCTTGAATACTCAAGACAGCCTGGGTTAGGTTTTTTGTATTTAATTCTTTTAACTTAGTTTCTGCAATTGGGAATAATTCTGAGATCTTTAATTGGCCAATTTTCTGTAAATTGGGTTTACTAGATCCTTTGGTTTTTTTTAATTGTTTAAGCAATAAAATACTGGTCGGTGCGGTTTTAAGATTTAAAGTAAAGCTTTTATCATTAAAGATAGAGATTTCTACAGGCACGATTCCTTCCAAATTTTTAGTAAGATCGTTATAGGTAGAACAGAAAAGGCCTAAATTCACACCATATTGACCTAAAATAGGACCGACGGGTGGAGATGGGTTAGCTTTTTTTGCTTCTAAAGACAATTTTAAAAGAGTTTTAAGCTTTTTTATAAAAACGACAAAAAAGTTTGTTAACTAAAAAAAATCATTCAATCAGGATAAGGTCTAAGAATTTCAAGTTTAAAGTTATTAATGAGAAGCAGTAGCCACGCATTTTATTTAAAAACGACCCATTGTACTATTCAAAAATATAATCAAACGTTAAATTAATGAAAATAATGGTTTGGATATATCCCGCAAATAAACCTAAAGCAATTAACGGAATCGGTATACCTAAAGGAATGAGGGAAGTTATAACCAGGCCTGTCAACTCATCCGCTAAAATGTTGCCAAATAAACGAAAACTTAAGGATAGAGGTTTCGTAAATTCTTCGACAATGTTTAATGGCAAGAGTAAAGGTAATGGTTCTAAATAATTTTTTACAAATCAAATTCCTTCGGTTTTATAACGTTGATAAAAAGAACTAATGACAACCAATAACGCTAAACCTACTGTAGTATTAATATCTGCGGTAGCAGCTGTTAAGTCGACTAATGGAAGATGAAAAAGAAATTTTGGAAAAATTACACCTACTCAATTTTCAAAAAAAATAAAACTAAACCAAACAAAAATATAAGTACTCCAAATAAAAGCTTCACCCATATTACAAGGATGTAGCAAATTAAGATTTGTGTTCTGTTGTTTATAAAAATACCGAAAGGTAATATAGGCTCAAAAAAAAGAAATAAGATTAAAACCTTTGTTTTTACAAATATAAAAATCATATTGATATCAATACCTTAGAAAGAAATAATTAAACAGACTAAAAAATAATCATTGCATTAATAATGTTTCTCCATGAAATGTAAAATTACAAATATTTCAACAATAATGAACGGCAATAGAGAAATTTAGAAACATTGGGATCAATTTCGAACCTAATGAAAATTAAGCAATCTTTGTTAAGTGGCTCAAAGGAATTTGGTGTTTATCAAGAAGATAAACGAAAACCCGGTAAGTTTTGGGTATGAATCATTTTTTTTAGATAATGTCGAGATAAGCCGGTAAATCTATTAAAAGCACGCGAATAGTTTGAACCGGGACAAAGACGTTGCTTCTTATTAGCATTTTTATTTGTAGGAGACTTATGTAAAAGTCAAAAAGCTTGATACATATGTCCTCATGAAGGTTGTATTGCAAGATTTTGTTTTATGTGCTTTGTTTTATTTATATGTTTGTTGTGAATAATTTTGGCTTTATTCGCTCTAGAGATTTTTGCAACACTGATTTTTAGTTTTCTTTTTTATTTGTAAAACAGACAAAGTTAACAAAGGAGGCTTTTGAAATGACCATGTTACGGAGAAAGGTAGTAAGCCAGTCTCCACGGTATCTTTCTTTTTTCTTTTATCGTTAGGGAATTTGCTTACCATAGGAAACAAAAAATGACCATGTTACGGAGAAAGTTAGTAAGCCAGTCTCCACGGTATCTTTCTTTTTTCTTTTGTCGTTAGGGAATTTGCTTACTATTGCAAGGTAACTATATATTATGGATATAGTTCAAATTTTTTTAAGTGGTTATTTTTTTATAAGGTGATTAGGAAATTAGACTAGCTTAATACGTTTTAATCACGATTTGCGTGGTACACTTGGATCAATTCACTATGCTATTTTGAGCCAAGCTTGACACCGGTAGTTTGACAACATCACTACTTGCGGAAGTCACGTTTTTTGCACTAAAAATTTATGGCACGTAAGCCTCCATTCTTTAGATCGCAACTTTTTACTAATCTAGTAGGTGGAAATCTTTCCAGATCAAAAGGGCATATTGCCTGTATAAATCATTTAAAAATAAGTGTCAAAAATGTAAATATTCGACCAATAATAATAAAAGTTCTTGACTTTTAAATTGATATATGAAATTACTTTCAACAAACTGATCGTATAAAATTAAAAAATAATCTGCTAGGGTTTTTCAGTACTGCTTGAGCTTTTTTATATCTAAATATCGGAGAAAATGAGTGGTTTCTCAATTTATTCGGTAGAGTGTAAAAATTACATATTGAATTCAGAATTTACGTCTCGTTCAAAAAACATTTTGTGAGGGATCACGGACAAAAAGTTTACTCACGTTTCCTTGGTAATTTGTATTTTCACGAGATAAGTTAACACAAAACGGAAAAGGTATTTGTTCTAAAGCAGTAAAGGCTGTAAGTTGATCTTTTACATAATTATTATAATTAATTTGTCAATTAAATTTTTGTTGGCGTGTAAAAGCGTTTGTGGAACTTATGTACATTTGGGCTGAACTAAAAGCAGATTCATTAAGGTAGATTGGCTGGCGTCCACGTGTAAAATGGAATAGCTCCTGCAGTTTGGAGGAGATATTTTCTTTAATAAAATAGTCATCTAAACTTAAAAAAAGTTGATAGAGTCCAGGAGCCCCCTGTCTTGCCCCGCGTCCTGCGATTTGATCATCAATACGTTTAGTTTCACTAATCTCTGTATTTAATACAAATAAGCCCTTAGATTTTAATAAAGCTTGAAGTTCAACTTCTTGTAAAAGTTTATACAGATAAAATTTATTAAAAAGTAAGGTAAATCTAATTGCGGCATAACGTTCATAATAGAATCTTGGAAGTTTAGGTAAGGGGCTTTTTTTTCATAGTTGGATAGAGGATCGCAGTAATAAGTTTTGAAAACCTGCTTTGCTTAAAGCCTTTAACTTATAATTTTTTCAGAAAATTATTAAAGCTATATTATTAGGCTGATAAGTATTAGTCAGGTAACTTTTTTCTCGATTTAACATATAAGCAGCTTCTCCCCCTAGATTAATATCAATTCCACGACTAAGCATTCGAGTGCTGAGTGTTACACTTGCTTTACGACCTGCAATATTAAGAATTTTTTGTTCATAGCGGGCATACCCCGGCTTTGCATTTAATAACTGGTGAGGAAGCCGGTTATAAAGAAAGAGTTCGGAAACTAAATCTGATTTATCTATCGTAGGTGTAATAATTAAAGTTGGAATACCACATTGAAGACTCTGTAATTTTGTACTGACAGCAACTAATCGTCATTTTGTTAACTCCGATTGTAGGATTTGGGTTTGGCTGTAAGTACGGAATGAAGCTCTAAAGTTGGGAAGTTGTTTTATTTCTAATCCGAAAATTTCTCTGAATTCCTTGTAGGTACCACTCGTCGTACCTGTCATCCCACTTAAGATAGGATATAAATTATATAAATTTTGGTAGGTTATAGTGGCTAAAGTCATAGTTTCAGGATTAATTTTCAAACATTCTTTACTTTCAAGGGCTTGATGTAAACCCTTATTTCAGCGTCTTCCCGGAAGAACTCTTCCGGTTAGTTTATCTATTATTTGTAAGCCCTTATTCAAGATTAAATAGTCTTTTAAGCGTTTAAAAAATAAACGAGCTCTAAGTGAATTAATTAAGAAAGGTACAAACTCGATAATTTGTCGCAATAGTGTTTTAAAAGATGGAAGATGGCTTAAGTTTAAAAAAGCTGCAATAAATCTTAAACCACAGTTGGTAACAAAGACTCCTTTGGTTGTAAGATCCACTAAAAAATCTTGTCTAAAGCGGAAAAATTTAACTAGCTCATCAATGACAATTTCAGTTAAACTATTCGATTTGTGCTGTGAATATATGGCGGAACTCAAAAGCATAGGTGTATTAGCACTATCTAACAATACACTATCAACTTCATCGACTAATCCAAAATAAAAAGATGGTAACCGCACCCCACCTGGACTAAGTTGAATCAATTCTCTTAAAAAATCGAATCCTACTTCTGTATTATTTAAGTACGTTATATTTTTTAGGTATTGAGTATACCTCCCTTTCAAGGAGGTACTTGTCAAGATTAAGCCCGTTGTAAAAGGTAGGACTTTAATGATTTCTGTAAATCAATTGAAATCACGTTTTGCTAAGTAGTCATTGGTAGTCAACATATGAGTACTTTGATTCATTTCTGCATGTAATAATAATGGTAAGACTGCTGTAAGTGTCTTCCCTTCACCTGTTTGCATATTTAAAATTTGTCCAGTGTAAAGATATAAACTACCCAGTAATTGGGTTTCGTATAAATCATACCTACTAGTTTGTCTAAGTAGGTGTCTATAATAGCTAAGTTGACTTAAAATTATTTTGGTCGAAAGATACACCATTGGTTTAGGAGATCTGAGAGAAAGATGTGTAAAGATGGTTTTGGGTAGATTTTGTCAAAACAACTTATAGACTTCCAGCGCAGCAAATATAGTTTTTAATTTCATTTCTTGAGTTAGTTTTACTTAGGTTTCCCCAGGTCCCGCGCGAGCTATTTTGGCTCATGGTTCGTCGTCGCTAAAAGTTTTCCACGGGTAGACCTAAGAGTCGCTAAAGGCTTGGTCTCATGAAATACGTTAGGTGAATGTAGGCAGCTTTCAATAAAAGACAAAAAGATATATGTTACTAGGATATCTATGACTTAGTAACAGTCGTTACGATCTTAACGTTCAATAGTCCGATTGCCCAAGAAAGCCCAGCTATAGGAATTGATACCAAAGTCAGGACGTTCTAACTTACCCCCTAAGCCGTTATACTGTATGTGCGAATTGGCGGTTGAAGGATACCTACTTCATCGTTCTATTCTGTGGCTTATACTTTTTAGAAACTGAGTTCAGTAGGAATCGAACCTACATTAGAAACTTAGAAGGTTTCTGTCCTAATCCATTAGACGATGAACCCCTACAAGTTTTTACAAATCATCATCTCAAATCTAATAAGTTAGTCCAGATTCATTGCGTAAAAGTGTTGTGGAGTAAATATACAAATGAAAAAAGTGAGTCTGGAATGTAGCGACATGGCCAAAAGAAAAGCGTTTCTAGAATGCTATATAAATAAGAGTTTACCTTTAGACCGCGTATGTTGGCTAACTAAGGCTCAAGCTTAGGGCTTACGATTTTTTAAGTTTACAATTTAGCAGGAGTTCCAAGAATTTTTTGTTCCCTTTATTACTCACCAATTTTATAGCATAGACTGTATGCTCATATATTATTTGAAGTTTAAGGCCTAAGGCAAAATTTGCTTCTGCTGCTCAGACGTTAAAGATTTAGCTAAAAAATCTCTAATAATCGCGTATTAAAAATTCTTCAATGAAAAGTATTCATTGTAAAAGCTATGACTTTCATTATGTAAAAGAACTTGGAATATGTTAAAAAATTATGAGCAGGCCACTTACGACGAGAGTTATTGTCTAGGATGAAATTCCATCGCACTTGCCATTACTGCCGAACACTTCTTTTTTGGTCTTAGCGTGTTGTTAAGGGCTCGGGTAAATGATATAGACATTTGTTCTTTTGTTGTTTAACAGACGGTCATGAAGCCCCGCTAAACATGAAAAGTTTGCGTTGAAAAAGATCCCTTTTTAGGTGCATAGCCCTTATACTTTGAGTTGGAAGCACGGAGATTTGAACTCCGGACCATAGCTTTGCAAAAGCTATACTCTACCAACTAAGCTATACTCCCTAACGCACTCTAAAGGACTCGAACCCTTAATACTAGATTTTGAAAATCTATGTTTTCACCACTTAAACTAAGAGTGCTTTATATGTGCTGAAGAAACTAAATGTAGGAATGGAGGAACTTGAATCCTCAAGGCTTTTAAAAGCCAACGGATTTTCATAAGTGCGAAATAAAAAGGACTTGGAGGCCTATTTTGTAGTATAAAGCTTTTAAGTCTCTTGCTCTTCCGGGGATAAGCCGCTCTCACGTGTGTTACATTAGTTTTTATTAGTTCGTAAGCTTGAGTGCTAATATCTCGCTGGGAAGAAAAGTCCGTTGTGTTTACCGATTTCACCACATTCCCTAGTCGAACCTTTGACTAGCCAATTACTAGAGCGTATCTGATATTTAATCAAAGGCAAAATTTTTTGACTTAGCAATTAAGGCGGAACTCAACGAGTGAAGAGCTACGTTTAGCTGTTTCTCTTTTTAACAACCAATCGCGTCAATCTTATAGCTTAAATTTGCTCTTATAAATTGGTCGATAACGTAACAGTTTGTGATTCGTAGGTTTATGTTTGCAACCCAAGTAGACTGAGTTACAGGAGGGAGGACAGATATGAAGTTACTTTAACCGTAGTAGTGAGTGGCCATTTTATTTTACTTCCCGTCTTTACGTAAAGCTACTTCTTAAACCTTGATAATTATGTAAAGTTGATTGCGAGGTTTCTTGTAGGTCTATTTAAAAGGGGTAATATCCATGTTAGGTTCAGCAAAAATTGAATGAAAGAAAATTATCTTTTTTAAAAAGTAGTTATAAACAAATGGCTAAAAAAAGAAATGATAGCAACAAAACATTTTCTAAGAGCTTACATGCTGAATACGTAGAAAAAAGCATTAAAAATAAAATGGGACATTTTTGCAATACTTGAAGTCGCTTGTAATCAAGAAGTTGGTCAAAGTTTGTTGTATGTTTGTCGACTTATTGTTTTCTTAAGAGACTTTACGTAGCTAAATTAAAGTATACCCTCTAAAAAATTTGTAAAGAAAAAACAATTTGCCCGAAGATCTTCTAAAAACACTTATAAAAGTGTAATAAAAACTTTACGAAAGTTACATCTTACTTTATTACCTGGAGGTACCCCCAAAGTTGTAAGACACTGAAAGCAATTTCCCTTTAAGCGTTTACCAGAAAAGCTTAGGATACGCAAACTTCGAGAACGAATACAAGCTTATTTCTGGGTTTTGCGTAGTTACTCCATAAGTCATATTGCCGTTAACATAGGACCTGTGGGACCTGACCCATTTGACGATGCCCAAGGAAAAATCTACAGTTACCCTTCTACAACAAGATATGATTATAGATTTGCCTGGCAAGCGCTATGGAAACGATTAAAAACACTTTCCATTCCCGAATGCTTAACAATGTTAAGAATTTATAGACGTAATATAAAAGCTTTAAAAAAAATTACTGTTCCTTGATCTAAGCGATTACCTCAAACTTCACCTATACGTCGTCAGGAGATTATGGGACCACTATTGCGCCCCCAGACTTGATGTCATAAAACACAAGGTCTTGAAAGTTATTACACATTTCCGAATAAAATGAGCTTTATCAATAACGTTATAAAATATCGTCTATTTAAAGTTTTACGACGCTCGATTCATTTAAGCGCGGTTAAAACTTCCCTAATGAGTTTTACACTTCGTCCAAACAATTTAGAATTTTTTGGAGCTCAAACTTTGTCGTCCTTCTGTGGTGATAGGGAGGCTGTTTTAATTTTAAGAAATTATAACAACTTTACAAAATATTTATACAAGCGTAAGTACAATACGCGCGAGTGAATACTACCTCAAACTATCGCAAAGTGGATGCTATGTAAGGGGACTTTCCAGAGTCAGATAATCTTCTCACGAACCCTAAGATTCATTAAGTTGATTAAGAGATTTCAGCGTTTAAAAGCTGCTCTTCGGTCTATAAAGAAACAAACACTGCAGTTCCCGAAATTTTTATGTGATAGTAAAAAGTCGGCGCAGTATTTTAAAGGAAGAAATTATGGGTTTATGTGTGATCGGAAACTCAATCGTGATATTCCTACACTCCCTCGTTATTATACATTTGTAAATTCACAAGCAAATGTTTCCGCGTATAATCTCTGAAAAATTTATCGCGGGGCCTCTCAAAAAACATGCCTAATAAATAGTTCGCCAAAATTCAGTATTGGACAGTCAATTAACAAACTCAAGGCTTACTATGCTAACTCTAAAGTACTGAAACTAAGAGCTCCTCGTTTATACAAGAAATTAATGGCACGGCTTATTTTAACAAAACTGACTGGTCTTATTAAAGCATTAATATTTCAAAACTACATTTATAATGTAGGATCTTTTTATACATTACTGCACACTTACAATAGTTCTCCACAAAAAAGATCAAAAACTTCACATCATTACGTCCTCGACCGACGAACGCATTTGAAGCGTTCGTTTTCCAAACGTCGACAAAATTGGAAGCGTAAGTTTTCTAAAAATTGATTAAAGCCGGGACATCAGATTAATGAGCTCAATATTGAATATACAGAAATGCTTAAGAATACGGCATCAAAAAATTATGGAACTTTGCTTAAAAATTATAGCCATAAAGTAGGTAGTCTTTATAAATCACTATATGCTCGTTCTGTCTGAAATAATAAAAACTGAAAAAACGTGCGCTATAGCTCATTTTATTGACTTCGAGCGCAAGTGCAGGAAAAAATTAACCGAGTGAGTGAGTTCTATGAAAAGAAATTTCTTAAAATGGACAAAAAACCGCAAAAGAAAAGAAGAATAATACATAAGCCTCCGCTTGCCTCATTTATATCTAACAATAAGAAATCGAAGTATGGATTTGGAGGCTTCATAAAACAAATGAGAAACACGGTAAATTATCCCTACCAAGTATTAGAATTTGAAACTCCTCAAACTACTAAGTTTAAGAGATCAGTATGAAACTCTCGTCCCTTACAGCTCTGAGCGAATTCATTCCTTGAAAAGGAAGACAAGCTAATTATGAAATGAAGAATTAAGGACATTCAGAAATTTTGGCGTAATTGATCGAAACCCCAAAAAGCTTACCTCATAGATCTTTATAAGCACGTTGTACTACCATTCTCTATGACTGACCGATATGTTGTGCCTTTCAATTTAAAAGCTCATACTATACCTATGGAAGATATTTGGCATAGGTTCCAAGTAATTAGCGACTTAATGGAAGATGTCAAAAGAGAAATTAGTCGTCGTAAATCCTGACTTTCCAGCCGTTTTGGGCACTCATCTTTCTACACCCCGAACGTTAAGAGAGAAATTATTAAACTTCAAAAAGTCCTTTGGACTTGAAAAAAATTTAATAGTAAAGACATATACTGTCGTGAGTACTTGCATAAGAACAAAAAAAGGCTTGGCTGTGTTTTGAGAGAAGAATATATTCCAAACGGACTTGAGGCTTTCCACAGTTTTCTTCAATCCTTACAACCAGTCTTGGATAGTATACTAAAATCAAATAGTTGATTTGCTCAAAATGAAAAACTGAGATTACGGACCAATCCCAATAAGAGTAGCTTCAAAAGGCGAAAGATGAACTCTAGGGAATCCCTGATCCGTAAGTCAGTGGGTAATTTCTATGATGCAGAAACTTCCAGCCTATGAAAAGTGGACAGGTTAAAATCCTCAGTTGTACCAATCCTATTTCATAGTACATATAAGGCAGATTCCAGTTTACCTTTGAATTCGGCGGTAGTTTATAAGCCCCGGTTACTTTTCGATCCTTATTCACTCTATATGACGTTGGCGTTGCAGATCAAAGGTAAAAACCAAATTTGGCCTGGACCTAGATTTCAAGGGCAATGATTTGATTCACGAGTAAGGCGAAAGACCAACGATGTTAGTACTTTATTAACATGAAAACACATATCACCTCGAGTTATGTATGAACTACCAGTCGTTAATTCAATGGATGATAAAGCTTGGCAGAAACGTTGATGATTTCATCGCTTCTGACCGATCAACCCAAGAAAACCTATCCCTCAGAATATTCTTCGAAAGATAACAAACAAAAGTCTTTGACTGGAAGGACCTAAAATTTATATGCCCAACTGATGGTATAAAGCGCCGCGTAAACCTGCTGTGCTCAGTCAGCGTAAATGAAACAACCTAGTCCATCTTTCAAACGCAAACTTATTACAACTGGCACGGTCCGAATTTCCTTCACGAGTTCAAACGTGACGACCGCAAAAATTCTTACATAACTTTTGAGCAGATATTGACCGATCCTTATATCTTGGTTTAAGATATAAAAATACGCTCCTTTATGACCCGGTTTATAAATCCCTCTATGATTATAGATTTGATGAGGTTGATATACCTAAGTGAAAAAAATGAAAGCGGCTATCCCGAGAGGTTACTTTAATGGTAGATGTCGAGTATAAGCCGATTCAACGAACGCGAATAACGCCACAAAAGATTTTTCAAGCTCTTCAGACTAAAGTTTATCCGAAATGCCCATGGTTTTTTTTCTGGCAGCGAAAGTTTAGCCATTACCCGGCTCGTAAATCTAAAGCCCATGATTTAAACCTCATTTTTCAACATGGTATTTCTAAATACAAGAAACAGAATTTGGATCGACAACTACCTTTTTTACCTTTAGGGACTAATTTATTTATGAAACATTTGTTTATTAAGAAATGATCTCACCTATGAAGTAAAACTTGGCAGTTACAAATAGTAAAACAGGGGCTTTGTCCTCAATTGTGTGATGATCTACTTTTAGTTTCCTGATTGCAGACTTGAAAAGAAACGCAGAAAACGTTGTGTGAAAGTAGAGAAAAACCGGAGTTCCAAACAAAAGTTGGTGGTATTACAACGCGGGATTTATCCTTTTTTAGTTACTGAAATAAGATTCGGTTTGCTAACAAATACCGAGTCAAGTCTTTGGGCAGAGGTACTAAATTTCAAATTCCGTGCATAGAGAGAGTGCCTGCCACCTTTGGATCCGGAAAAATATTGAGTAGCGTTAATCGTCTCACTAAAACTTTTGATAATGTATTTCGTTACCGAGGTGGTTTTATTGGTTTAGTATCGTTTCCTTTCAATTTTTACCAGGCAAAAGCAAAAACATTTTATGCATTAAATTCTGATTTTATATCCTCTGGCGTTTTAGATCTGACGTTACAGAATAACAAAGTATCACGAGTAGCTCGCCAAGTCTTTTTTAGAGTTAAAAACTCGGAAAGCAACTATGGGTCACTCATAAGATCACAAGTGCTGCGAAGAACAGTCAAGCATTTGAAGACTTTTATAGCTCAATTTTCCGACCTTAACACATGCGGACGGGAGCGACTTATATTTTCTAATTCAGAACCCTTTTTCAATTACGTAAGAAAAGAAGATGGCTTTTTTCCTGGAGGTCGTCTACTTTTCGAGGCCGGTCGAAATATGCTTTCGAATTCATCTCAGGTCGTCGAACCCAGATTCTATTTTAACCACACGAATCTTTATAGACTCAACAAATTCGAGACCCCAACAACATACCATAATTGAGACCTACCTATCCCTAAGCTTTCTTCGCAGTTTCGATTTTGCCGCAGCCGTAATTTAATACAGGCTAAATTGATTTTATATTATTGTAACCGATTCTGACTAAATCACCATGGCCGGGCTCGAAGTATACGAGGGATTTTTCAGGTGCCGATTAAACGTCCACGGCTCCCAAAGCGCCCATCACACAGGTCTAGAATTGTCTGAGGAGATTTAATGAGGAGAGATGGTACAAAATTGTATAAGCGCCCTGGTAAACTTTTAAAAGTGCCGAGAACAGAAACTTCCTTGAGTTATCGCAACATGTTTTTTCCGGGGCGAAGGCTTTGAATTTCGGTTTTTCCTAGTTTTATAAAGATGACGAAAAGGAATTATGTGTGTAAAGAAAAAATTACTTTTTATCGTTGACTTAATTCACAAAAAATTAAATATAAAAGGCAGCAGAATCTACGTTTGTACAGGTATTTTAGATTTTTAGATAGTGTAGGAAATGGGCGTGTTTCCAAAGAGCGGAGTCCGGTACACCATTTAGTTTTGAGGCCTTCTTGTGAGACACTAACCCAACCGCGGTTGGAAGTTTACCCCGTGGTGAATACGAAGTCTCCGCTAGCAGAGCGTTTAGCTATTCTAGACCAAACGGCTTCTAGACTAACTGTCAAAAATAAACCAATGATGTATGAAATGAAAGATCTTCTTGCCCCTTTACATCTAACAGCAAAACCCGAAAGTTTGATGTTGTTGTCAAAACCTTTGAATGGGACAAGTTTTTTTATTGAGCAGAAAATGAGGCGTTGGCTACAAGTATTTTATCACATCTACAGGCATAGTATTAGTCAACTGTGAGCTAAAATGTATAAATATAATCAATTGTCCTCCCTTAAGTTAAAGCAACCTTCTATACCAAGCCCTTTTCGGGTGCCTATGCTCCCTGGGCAACATACTGATGAGAAAACACGACGTTGACGAAATGGGATTAAAGGATTATATCAGTTAAAATGTAAACTGTTAGTTTTTTACTCTAATTTTAAGCGGGGATTAATTCATCCGTTAGGATTTTTACGCTGATTAAGTTGTTTTCCCTATCGGTTAATTTATGATACAGGTTGAGGGTTAAAATTAAAAGAACTTTTTCTGCATCGGTTAAAGTTAAAACAAAAAATTCAATTTTACTATAATCTAACCGATCATCAATTAAAAAATTACCTTCGTCGCCGAGATAGTGTTAAAGCTAATTTTAAATTAAAATTATTAGCCAAATTAGAACTTCGTTTAGATAGTTTAATTTATAGGCTCGGTTTTGCCCCGTCTATTTTAGCAGCCCGCAAATTAATTACACAGAAACATATCTTAGTAAACAATTGTATGACTTATGCGCCAAATCTCGTCTGTAGTATCTATGATACTGTCCGGGTGGCTCCCTACCGTGCTTCATTAAACCATATTTTAAAAAATATTTATTTAAATAAAGAATTAGTGAAGTATATCTATACACAGCTCTTTTGAAAAAAACTTCAAAAGTTTAAAATAAAAGCTACTGTGCCTCATCTCCATAATCTACAGAGAGAATCTTCGTCGGGCTTTACGCCATATGAAATTATTAGTTCATCTGTGGTTTGAAAACGATTTCCTGGTCCTAATTGAAGGAATAGTTTTATAATTAATCTTTGTTAAATATTCTTAGTGACGCCTTGATAGAACATTTTTGTCAAAACAAGCATTTCTGTAAGAAAGTCATTTGAAAATAATATTTTTTAGTCGATGATTTTACTTATGAATAATCTAAAAGCCAAACAGCATGTAGAAAATTTAATTTTACTTTTAAAACATTACGGGGGGGAAGAAAGTGCTCCACAATACTTACAGGATATGATGTCTTTGGGGTTTGAATACAGTACACGCGATCTTGTTTCAATAAATTTAGATGATTTAGAAGTATCGATTGGGGCTAAATTAATCGAAGATACATTAAGTACAGATCCGAATCGTGGATTACTATTAGGGATTAAGGGTTACAAAAGCAGTCACGATTATATGGCCTATTATATGCAGAACTTCTACGAGGATCGTACAGAATTTTTAAAGAATTTACTTAATATTACGAGTTGAGAACATATTCTTCCTTCCTCTATTAATTTAATGTCAAAGACGGGGGCCCGTGGAACCCCTTTACAACTTCGACAAATTATTGACTTTAGAGGATTTACAGCTAATGCTCGAGGGATTATTGGAAGTTTACCGGTAATGGATAACTTTTATGAGGGAATTCAACCTTTCGAATACTTTTTAGCCTCTTATGGGGCCCGTAAAGGTGTTGTCGATACGGGGTTAAGAACAGCGGACGCAGGCTATTTGACTAGGCGATTTATAGAAGTTAGTTATAATTTTAAGATTAAAGAAGAACAGTGTTTCAGTCGCTTTTATTTAAAAGTTTCAGCAGGAAACCGGATTCAAGGAAGTTGTAGGCCATTAGATTTTTTACTTTTATACGGTAAACTAATAACTAACTCTATAATGCATAAAAAAACCGGCCAAATTCTTTGTAGCCGAAACACGGTTTTAAATCGTATGAATACCAAGTTGGTTTTAAAGCAATTGCTCTATGCTGAATTTTTGGATGTTAAATCTCCGTTGACATGTTGAGGATTTACTAATTTGTGTCAAGCTTGCTGTGGCTTATGTTTCAAAAGTAAAGACCAACTCCACCGGATTACGACGAACATTGGGATTTTAGCTGGGCAAAGTGTGGGAGAACCTTGTACTCAAATGGTTCTGAGAACATTTCATAGTGGGGGTGTTGTGCTCAAAGAAGAAATATTTGATTTATTAGGTTTGGAGCAAACCGATACAAGAACTCCATATACCCAGCATAACATTTGGCCAGCTAATAATTCTCTATCATTTAAGTATAAAAAGAAAAGAGCTTATATTGCGTCTGTAACCACACAATGGCTCCAAAGATTTTTAGATCTCCTTGTTAGACTCCCCTCCTCGTCTTTCGATCCACGGATTCCTGACTGGTTAAGTAGGTTACAATTTAAGGTGCGTCCTAGTAACTTATATTTAACTCTGACAAATGAATACGGTGCTTTTATTTCCCTGTCTGATGTGGAAAAAGGATCAGTAACAGGCCCTTTACCTTATTGACCAAAAGGATGGGGCATAGGGGTCTCTACGCAAAGTCGTCTGATGACTACCCATAGTGTGCCAAGTAGCCCTTCGCTCCGTGCCTGGAATTTGACTTATCATAGTGACCAACTTTTTGGCGAGACACATTTAGAAGCAACTCAGTCACAAGCCATTAAATTCGAGAATATATGCTTAAGTATACTCTCAAAACCAGGAGTGTTTTGAAAACGCTATGGAATTTTGGAAGGGGGTCTTACGACCTATCCCAAAGAATTACTTTTCGTCCCTAATTTAGCAGGTTTAATCAAAAATACGAGTAATGCTAAAACGTGTGCGCATCTGATTAATGTTACATTTAAAAATCTCGTGGACGGGTCTAATAAACGTCACGCATATAGAGGCATTACTTTAAATAACGCGTTTCAAATTGGCCAGGAAGACAAGCACTTATACTTACCAGATCGTACAACAGGGCTCAGTTGAGAATTTTATTATGCTAGTTCTTGAACATTGTCTTATGAGATTTTTAGACAAAAGTCTTCTAAACGCTTAAGTTTTAAGCAAGGAACAATTAATGCTTTAAATCCTTTTAAACAAAGACCCTACCATAAGGCTTGGGCTTCACACTTCGTGTCAATTAAACGTAATGTCGGTTGATTCCCATTGGCGTATCTTTTCTATTATTATAATTATTTGAAGCTCTCAACGTCTGATCTTTTCACCCAAAGGTCAGAAAACATCTTAACGCCTTTAAAGATCACTACAAAGAAACCCTGGTGTATTTTGGACGGTCATTCATCTTTAAATTTTAGACTCCATAGTTTACACTACCGAAATAATTTGACTTTAAGTTACCGCAAAAAAATATTTAATTCGTGAACATTTGCTTTTCATAAATGGTTTTGGTTGTGAGTGCAATCGCAAAGTGAAATCATACCGGAAGCGATATCCAATGTTAATCAACAATCAATTGAAACTAAGGGTTCTAATCGATGAACCTCGGAGGAGCCTGAAGGTCTACTTTTTCTCGGGCATCAGGTACCAATGTCTATTTGCGCAAACTATCGCCGTATGACGCCCGGTACCTGGTGTATGGGAACATCGCAAAGTAAAGAATCAAGAACTTACACCTTCAATAGTTTAACTCAAAGATTCCAACTGCGGAAATTTAGTCCAGGGGGTTTAGTAATGGGAGATTCGGGGAACCGTTTATCCATTCCTCAAAATTGTGATTATATGGAACCCTTAACTATTATAGAGGCTAAGATTTGATTAGGCTTAGCGACACCAAGCCGAAGTAATGAACGCATTCAAAATATGAATTATTTTAAAATTATACAAGTGGTACCAAAACTTTGCCAGTGTGAGAAAGGTCTGCCTCAAAATATGCAGCCCACGTGACAACACTTAATGAAAAAGGACTGCGATAAAAAGTCAATTTACCCTCAATTAACCTTTTCTCCTAAACTAATGTGAACTTCTTGAGAAAATGAAGGTATTTTTCAAACTTATATATACGGATGGGTTGCTAATTTTAATAGTGCAAGCTCTCCTGGGTTACGCAAACTTGTTAAAAATCAAGGATCTTTCTTAAAAGCATTAAAAACCTGAACATTTCCAAGTAACTGACCTTATTTAGCTTATATACCTTGGGAAGGTGGGAATCACAATAAGCATTACTTTTCTTATGACGCTCCCGAAAAAACTTTTGATATAATCGCTGGTTTACGTTACATGGATAATGTAGTAGAAGCCCGGCAAAGCCGTACCGAGTCTATAGTGACAGATGTTACTGGCTTAGTGACAGACTGATGCCCCCATATATGGACTGTTTCACCAGAAGCACTTCCTCTTTGACTTAGTATCTTTACGCCTAATCAACTCAAGGTCCAAAAAAGTAGTAGTATATTCAAAAACAGTCTTCAATTAGCTCTTTTATTAAAACCTTCGGGAATAAAAAAATTAGTATGCCCTAAAATCTGAAATGATAAAATCGTTCACGACTCGTTTATTTTGAAATCTTTCAGCACTACGGTAGGGTTTTTATTTTCAACTCCCCACAAAACGTCTTGCTGGCCTGAAATCCCTGACTATCAAAGATATAAACTCGTCCTAAAAAATGCTATGTGAAGTCTTCCATTAAAGTATAAGCATTTGCAGAAAGATGAATCTGGAAAGATTCACCTCTTAATAAATACACAAAGTTTTAGACAGTTTTTAGATTTATTTATACCTTGGGTTCATGAGCAAGAAGGAATCTCGTTGACTGGCGATAATGAGGACAAGGGCGGATCAAAACAGTCCTTCGGCCCTGTGGAGCCTGATGTCAAAGCCTCTTCACAAATGGTTCTAAAGTTGAATTCTAGCAAGTCTTTAAGGAAGGAAGGTTTGTCTTCTAGATCTGATGGTGACAGTAAAGTTGGGATCGCTAAACGTAAAAGAAAACCCACAAAAAAGAAAAAATTGCCCTTTAAAATAAACGCTAAGTCAGACTATACTCCCCAGCAATTGGGGCTGTCGAAGGGTAAATTTATATTGCCAAAAGATAAAGGTTATAAAAACTCAAAACAGAGCTTTTCGAGATGAAAATCTGAGAAAGTGGCACAAGTTTCAGGCCAGAAATTAAACTGTAAAGAAGTCGTAAGTGGTCCGAAGTACACAAGTAAAGTGATACTACTAAGGAGTTCAAGGTGTCAAGAGACGTTAAACAGTCAAAATAAAATATTCTCTACTCCACGGAAACCAACGCAGACCTGAAATAATTTTGTCGGCCAAAGTAGGCTATCGAAAGATCTTATGTTCCCGAAGGGTCGCAGTAAAGAAATGCTTAAGTCTTTAAAAAGGACTGTAAAGGATTCTAAGAATTGACCTTCGGGAGCATTTCAAGGTGTCACTAGAAGCAAAGTTCGTAAAATGAAGCAGGTTGACAAGCTAAAAGCTAAACGTCACCAACTAGAAGTTAAGGCGAAGCGCATAGTGGGTTTCCTTCCGGAAAAAAGATCTACGTCTAAAATGTCGAAATTTTATCACGCTTTCAAAAATCAAGACCAAAGGAAAGGAGCTTCGGATACGTTACATGAGCCAAACACTATATCACAAACGTTTAGTATAAACAGAAACAACAAGAAGATCAAATTATTTTCTACTCGACAACTCCCAACAACAAAAAATGCAAGAAATTTTGTTTCGACTCGCGTTCAATTCAAGAGTATTGTCCATGAAAAGCTGCCGAACCCAGGAGTCTCAAGCCTAAATATATGTCCTCCTGCTAAGGTCATAGATCAAAATCCTAAGAACGAGATAGTTGTAGCTTCACCCACGGCAGAAAAAGTACCATTGAGTGGAAGTGATTTTTTAAAACAAGTTGTAGATCGAAAACCACGAGAGAACGTTAAAATTTATCTACGCACGAGAAAAGCTGATAATGTAGCTAATCGAATTCAACGAAGTTATTCTTACTTAGGCTGGTTACAAGAACAAGTTGACCCAAGCAACCTTCCTAAAATTCGTTTAAAACTTAGGCAGATGCGAGCTTCTTTGCGGTACCTAGGAAAAGATCTTAGTAAGTTTGAACTGTATGTAAAATTAAAAAATCTCAGCTGTTCGCAATCGCTTATAAGTGAAATTAAAAACTTATTAACCTACTCTCTGAATCGGCTCTTCTGAAATAAACTTCAAAGATGAAACAAAATTTACAATCCTTTAGATTTTGTCTATGGTTCAAAGTTAGTAAATTTCCTAATTGGAGAAGATACAATAGAATTTTCTTGGTTAAAAACATTAACTGCTAAACCTTTTACTTGATATTATCCTAAGTTAGTGATGTTGCATAGGTACCAGATTTGAGAGTTATGGTTAAAAACTCATTTTTGTTTTTACAATACTAGGTATGTATGAAAAGATAAGGATAACAAGTTATATAAAAAAACATTGTTATTATCCTATAATCAGTTAAGACCCGAACATAGTTTTATCAACGGGCAGATTACTAGCGAAGGTTATTGAATATCGTATCCTATATTAAAGTTCCAGCGACGAGTCCAGATAGATAATCTGTTGAAGTGAAGAAACCTTTATCCACTAACACAAAAGTCTTCTCATAGTCATGAATGTAAGCAGTTAAATAATTTTGTTCAAAATTTGAGACATACGGGAGTTTCTGAAGGGTATTGAACTGATAATAATAAAACTTTTCCTGCGTTAAACAGAAAAACCCCCAAGGCTTACTCTAAATTTATAAAACCCATATACAAGTTTCTGAGAACATTACCTAAAGGGTCAGCATCAATGTCAAAAGCTTTAAAAGTCGTTTATGCTTGTAAAGTGGCAGAGAAACACCTAGCAGAAAGAGTTTGAAACCATCAGGATCAAAAAAGTATTCATAAAGAGTCTCGACTTTCACTATTAAAAAATGAGCACTTTAACGATTCGTTTAGCAGACCGATCACATGAAATTATTTTACGCTTCCTTGTCACCTATCTAATCTTGATACACTGCTCCCAAACCCAACCGAAATTGTGAAAGGTGGAGATAATATTGTACCAGAAACACTTAATTTTCAAACCATGGTCATAAAAAGGTTTTATAGTCACTATAACTTTTCAACACTATTTATAAGTCTTAAATATTCGCAACATTATTTACAGACGATTATTTTGGAATCGTTAGTTGATCAATACAAACGAAGTGGAATTTTTTTACCTTATATGCACTATGAATTTTTAGTGCGAAAAATGAGTTCGGTGGTGCGTGTACTTGATCCGGGCGATACCAATTTAGAACTAACAGATATTTTAACCTCGGCTGAAGCTCAAGTACTCAATCGTAGTTATGGCGAGTTAGGATTTAAACTTTGTTTTGTAGTCCCTTTAGTTTTAGGAATGTCGAGGATAACTCTCTTGGCAAATGGGGTTCTCGGGGGATATAGTGCTCGACTAGTAACAGCAACGTTAATAAAAGCCTCATTATGAAATCAGGTTGACTGAATTCAAGATGCTAAAGCTTGCGTTATAAGCGGTACACAATTTGAAAGTCATCAAAAATATTAACTTGACATTATGCCTAGTACAAGAAAAAAATTTGAACTTTTTAGCCGTAATTTGTGATCTAGGTGGTTCTTTGTATCCAGAATGAAATCTGATATTGTTTTTTTCCCTGACCATAGAACCAAACTTGTGTCATCCACCCAAGAATTGAAAGGGTTAAAAGGAAAGTTAGCTCCTTTTAGGTCTGGTAGTTTTGCACATGAGATGTTTGTACGTAAAAGTCAGAAAAGTTTAGTTCTTGGTACCCCAAGAAATTTCAACAATCCTAGGTTTTCCAGAACTACTCCGCTCGCAGGAAAGTTCCAAGCTAAACATCGAGTCTTACTTCAGGTATCCAAAAAGACACTTTTACAGTATGTATTTAAGTTACAGGCCCTATCGAAAAAGCAAGGTGCCTTCAAGGGCCCTATATTCAAGCGGCTTAAACCGTGTTTAATGATGCATAACATAGTAAAACTTCATAATGCGTTACCACTTTCCGCTAAAAAAATTGCTGCCTTAAACTTGAGACAGGTTCTGGTTCCTAATCTTTTAGGTGGTAAAATGGCTCGGGCGAAAATCGGCAAGTCACTATGGTTTATTTTTGGGCCAAGTTGGTGGTTCAGTGAAGCTTGCTCTAAAACAATTTGTTTAAAAAAAGGTCCAGAGTCGAATCTAGACAAGTCTCGATACTGAATCCATAGATTTCATTTCAGACTACGTTCCTGTCGTGATTATTGATTAGTGGCACAATCCCAAGCTGTATTAACATTACCAATGAAAATTCTTAGAAAACTCGGATCCCTATTCTTTTGTTATTATTTTTGAGAAAGAAGACTCCATCCTGGATTCACAAGTAATTGGCTTATCTTTACGCAGTTAAATTTCAAAGTTTGTTCATCTAAAAAAGTGTTGGATGAAAAAAATGTTGTGGATCAAGACCTAAGTCCGTGTCTTCGTTTAACTAGAGAATCATGATGAAAATTTGATTCTAAAAGTGCGTATGAAAATTTGCCTAGTTTTTGAGTTGGCGCTATTCAGTCAAGTTGTTCTCGAGGTGTCTCTACTTTTCAATTCGCATATGTTAATCCGCTCACCCTGGCCCATTATTTGGTGTGAAACCTACGACCGCTCATTGGGCTAAAGAGTGAGATTTTTAACATAAGAAAGTTTTATCTCCAAACTTCTCTTTATTATTTTAAAAAGCTATATTTTTCTTCTCTGACGAGTCGAAAAGCTGAGGTGCCTTTATCGTTACTGATTTATTTAGCTTCGAGGGCTAAATATGTAGGAAGGTTTTTTTGATCTAAATTTATCTTATGTATGAAAAAACAAAACGTTTTGCCTTGAGTTGGATTTCGCCTAAAAATTGATTTTATCCTTGTGAAATTATGTAACGATGAGTTGTGATCACAAAATTTTTTGTGAATGGGTTCTGTAAAAGTTTGTCAAGTCACGCGTTATTTTTTAGGGGTAAGTCATCAAGACCTTGACGTAGAGCAACTTTTTCTCTGAGCGGATGTGATGGTATTAACATTACCTCAAAAGCGTGTTGTGCTTCACTGGCACCACGTTGTAACACATTTACCAAGGCTAGTGCTTAGTGGAAATGAAACCGGCAGAAATATTTTAATTTTCAATGGGTGGAGGCCTCCGGTTGGTATCCTCAAGTTGTATAAACTTAGGTGAGGTCCCAAAGCTAAGTCTAAACATCGAAAATATTTAAACAAACTTTTAATGATTTGGTTGAACCGATATTTAATGAGGGGAAGGGATCCAAGAGGGTGAGTGGTTAGTACGTTAGAAACTATTGAATATTTTCACCCTTTGTTGGAACAAAAAACTAAGTTAAACTTTAGGACTTGACTAACAAGCCGTCCTTTTTATGTACAAAAAACCCCTAGGTGTATGAGCTCAACTACGGTCCCACCTTTTTGTAAAATTATCTTAAGTCAATTAGGCCATCAAGGGAAACAACATAAACCAACCTGATTTCCTCTAGCCATCTTAAACAGTCCTCGGTATGCTTGAGATCCGCTAGGTTTTTGGTATCCCGTGACCACCTGGACGTCTATTGTTTGAAAATTTTATCAGATGCTTCGGCGTTTAATGGTTCTTAATTTAAGTAAGGATCTTTATCATACATCTATTACTACAAACCTCCAAGTTATTTATACAAGATTACAACGAAAACTTCAAGTTCAGATGATTTCGTTAAAACCGGTTGCACCCCGGAAACTAAAATTTTTAGGATCGTGACACATCGGCTTGCTGCTTAAACGTCAATACCATAAGAACCCAGTATTTCATCGTTCTTTCGGAAGAAAAACAGGGTTAGGTAACGCGGCATGAAAGCCCGCTAAGAAAAGTAAAAAGTATCTTAAAGTTATTAGTGTGCCGTTGGCATTCCGGATGCCTACAACATTAGTGCAATATAAAATGAAACGTCGTTTTAAACGCAGATACTTTTACAAAGCTAGATTAAAAGCGCGAGAAAACGTCAGAAAGTTCCGAATCAATACCCCAAGTCTGAATTTTCGAACAATACAGTTATTAGACCAACATTTTTGAGAATATATAATGTTAAATATGAATCAGATCGGGCCCAAACTCGAGACCTGAGCCGTAAAATTAAGGGGTACTTTAGCTAGGACCCAGTGATCCCGGATTATTAGGCGATTTATTCAATGAAAGTTTTACATGGAGTACAAATTTAAAACCAATATTTTCATAAAAATTTCACACTTAAAAACTAAAATGTCATTTTTACATCCTGTAGCAATTAATCATGAAGTAGGTTTTACTCTACGTAATAGAATGTCCTATAGAAGAGTGGGAAGAGAATTGCAAATTCAGGTCAATGAACAACGAAGAGCGTATAATGCGGCCGCAGGTGTGGGACTTGCTATCATGTCGGACATTCTGATTAAAATTTCTGGCCGCTTAAGTAAAAAAGCAGATCGCTCGAAGCTTACAAAATTGGCCGTTGGGTTTAAAGGGAACATACCCAAAAATACCCTAACAGATCAGATAGGTTACGCTTCTTTGCCCTGAAAAACCAAACAGGGTATACTTGGCGTTAAAGTTTCTACTTATACCATTTCATAATGGCGGATAGACCCGACTTGGCAATGTCGATCCGTTTTTGGATGCAAGGAACTATAACCAAGTATTCGTGTTCATGTGATTATACCGTTTATGTTAATTTATGATCTTAACACCGAAACGTACTAAATATAAAAAGTACCAAAGATTTAAATTTGTCAAAACTAGGGTTCGCCAAACTTTAGTAAGTCTTTCGCCATGGTTTGTCAAGACACAGGCTCCCGTAAAGACATCTATGTATTTGCAATTAAGTCAGGGTCATAATTGTTCCCCAAATCAAATTGAATCTGCCAGACGTGTCATTAATCGAAAACTCAAAAAGATTAGTAAAGTAAAAATACATGTTTTTGCTCATTGAAGTAAAACGAAAAAAGGGTTAAATACACGTATGGGTTGTGGTAAAGGTTCTGTAGAAGGCTGAGTGGCTCCATTAAAATCTGGTACGGTTTTGTTGGAATTACCTAAAGTGCGGATTGGGGTAGCGTTAAAAGCCTTGAGGTCTGCGGCCTTTAAACTTCCCACGACTACATGTATCGTGTTTAAACCCTCGTAAGGATAACGACATTTAATAAATTAAAACATAGTAAAACTGACCTACTATAAATTTTTTTAGAGATAGCTGATCGTACACGTGTTGCCAAATGTATTTGAAAATTGGGTTTGTCTTGAAAAAGAGCACCCCTAATACGTTTAAACTGTTTATGCCTCATGAAATAAAAAACCCATTTTTATTAAAATCTCGAATAACCTATAGAAAATTTTTAATTCATGATCCACGCCAAGAGGTTAATTTTGGGGATGTGGTATTGGGTCGGCAAACTAGGCCTAAAAGTAAGTATAAACATTTTATTTTATTTTGTAATGTTTATCCCTGCCCTAAGCAAAGGAAATATAGGATCAAACGTGCACAAGCTAAGATTCAAAAACGTTTGATTCGAATTAAACTGTGTTATAGATTTCGCAATTTTAGTGCCAGCTATTTTTCGGGCTTTGGATTATATCCCGTTTGATATTTATGGTATTTGGCGCGCTATCAACCTCTTAGATATGTTAAGTTAAGATTTTTTTTATCTAAATCACGTTATATGGATGTTGCGCAACCTTGAGAAAAATGAAAAATGCAGTGGGTTAAGATTCCGCGTAACAATCAAACCCATTCCAACCTCAATTACACATTTGATAAGCTTAATATCGATAAATGATATAAGTTTTTGCTTCAAAAACTAACAGCAAGGAAGGATTGTATGAATAACTTCATGTTCTAAATACACATGCTTAATAATTGGGCTATTTAGGGATTGATCAGTTTTATTTAGATAATGACAGAAGCGATATGAAAGAATTATGATTATGGTAAATACTATTTTAAAAGTTGCCGATAATAGCGGGGCGTTAAGGGTAAAATGCATTGGTTTATTTAATAATAAAAAAAGAGCAGAAGTCGGCGATGTTATTACTACTGTAGTATTAAAGTCTTATGCTCAATCTAAAGCCAAGATAAAAACTTCGAGTATTGTTAAAGGCGTTGTAGTAAGGACTCGAAAAAAACAAAAACGCAAGAACAATGTATATGTAAAATTTGAGGATAATGCAATTGTAGTGATTGATGATCGTAAGAATCCGATAGGTACTCGAATATTTGGTGCTGTAGCATCTGAGCTTAGGGGCAAAGATTTTGCTCGCATTATCTCACTTGCGCCAGATATTATTTAGAAGATGTTTTGATTTGAAAATTTTTTAATAAAAGCAGGAACATTTCTAGGCTGGCGCCCCAATGAAGTAAGTTCTTTTACTGATTGCGGTGCGGTTGCATTAGGTAAGAAGCGGAAATTCTTGTTTCAACATTATGAAAGGGTTACCTGACTTTAAGTCGCTTTATAAACGCTATATTGTCCCTCAGTATCGCAATTTATTAAAATTAAATGCGGTACAAATTCCTTCTATTAAAAAGATTATTGTTCATAGATCACTTGGTATCAAATTAACTGATAAAAAAACACTTGAAAAAGCATTAAATGAGCTGCAACAAATTACCGGACAGAAACCTATTTTAACGTATGCAAAAAAATCTGTCTCGACCTTTCGAGTGCGAAAAAACATGCCTATAGGTATGAAAGTCACTCTACGCAGTAAACGTATGTTTACTTTTTTAGAAAAGTTATACCATGTTATATTTCCACAAGTACCTAATTACAAAGGGTTGGGTTTAAGTAGTTTTGACGAGCAAGGAAATTTAAATATTGGCATTAAAAATCAAAAATGCTTTCCCGAATTAACAAATATCGATTCAAATGATTCCAACGGCTTAGATATTTCAATTCACATTCATGCTACGCATGCAAGTAGTCGTAGGTTACTTGAGCTTTTTGGGTTCTTTTTTTTTGATGATCTTTAATTCCTTCAACTAAGATGTCCAGCTTTAACTTTGTATTAAACGTGATGTGATAATAGCGCTTGGAACTTTCTATGTTTTTTCCTCGTATCTCATCCCTTTTTTATAGAAAGAATCCCATCTTTAAAAAATTTTTGTCGAAAAAGCGAAAATTCGTGAGATCTAGAAGAAAGCGCTTCTATTTTGGGGCTGGAGGCACCCCCAAAACTTTATATAGACATCCGTGCCTACAACTTAATACTTCTTTAAGTCGTAAGAGCTCGCGTTGGTATCTTAGAAGTTTTCAACCTTTTTCCGCACGTCGGGTGCGGTCATTAACATCAGCAGGAGAAGGCTTTGTCTTAGCTTACCCCTTATGAGCGTATCAAATTGCTTACAGATTCTTGAATCGCAAATACATGACTGAATTTTCCTATTTAACTCAAGCGATGTTCTGAGCGTTACAAAACCGAACCTATCACAAGCGTAATAGCAAAAAGAACCTGAAAATACAGAAACGATGTATAACTGTTAAGGATTCGCCTTTTTGGTTACCAGTTCTTTTACCGTTTGCACGATATTCGTTTCCAAGTTATTTTTTTACACAATATAAGGTGAAAGCCACCAAAAAAACAACTGGAGATCTTTCCTCCGTTGCGTTTCGCAATTTTTCTCTTGCAAGAAAATTAAGAGAGGCTTCTTTATGACCTCCTAAATCGCCACCACTTTCCGGTAAAAAGAAACAATACTTGGATAAGCAACAGATGTTAGAAGAGCCTGAGGAAATTCACACGTTGATTACCACGAAAGTGCGTCAACAAAATCCTTTGATTAAAGATAGTTTAGCCAATTTTTGTACACTCTTTAGAAACTCACTCATTAATCATCAAAGGTTTTGTTTCTTACCTGCAACATATAAAACTTATCAATGATTGAAAATATTAAAGCAGTGACCATTTATGAGAGAAATAACTTGATTTACGGGTGAGCATAAAAGTTTTATTGTAATAGAATTTGATGCCCGATTTTCCTTAAAAACCCTTAGCCATATAAAAATTAAACAATTAAGTACGATCACTAAACACCCGCATGTTCGAGCACGGCAATTGCACACTTTAAACCGTAAATTCCCTTTTGGTCTAGTAATTTTATCATCGTCCAAAGGCTTAATCCATTGACAGCATGCCCAAACTATTAATATGGGGGGTGAGTTATTATTTACTATTTTTTAACTTAAACTTGTATGAAGGTCTTCATAATTCTCGTTCAGAATAGGTACATTTTTTTAGTTAAATTACACCTTTATAGTGTTTCGTATATTTACGCTCAAAAAACATACTCTCTTAAAACATTTGATTCCTAAAAAAACTGAAATATATTGGGTCTGGGACTACCACACTAATCATATCTCGCTGGTGTTTTCATATGATAAAATTTTATCATGTACATATTTCAATCATACAACGATTTGATGTCCTTTTCGTCAAGGATTTCTTCAGCTTGAGTGAGCCGACTTTTCGGGGCAATATCAAACTTTATATAAACAATTATTAAAAAGTTGAATTAAAGCTAGTATGAATCCATATAACGAAACACTTATTTTAAATGGTATTGGGTATAACGCAAAACTGGTTTCGGGCTTACCGACTGAGCGCAAGACCATAGCAAAGCGTTTATGGTTTGATTTTAGTTATCTACATTCATCCGTTTTCACGCCTGATCTCGCACCTCTAATTTTACAATTAGAACTAGGTTATAGTCATCGTTTAAATTTGATTTTGCCTAAAACGCTAAACTTACAACTTAGGGATAATAATATTGGGTTGAGTAGTGCTGATAAAGTGCTAGTGGGGCTATTAAGTTCGGCAATACGACAATTGCGTAAACCAGAGCCTTATAAAGGTAAAGGGATAAAATATAGCAATGAAGTTGTTATGTTAAAAATAGGTAAGAAGAGATAACGTTCCTAACTTCAAGAGACTTGAATGGCAAAATGATAACTCCTAATAGCTATATGAAATGAAAAGTCAATAACTTTACACAACGCCTATGTTATTTAACCGGACTTTTGTTCGTATTAAAATATCTAAATTTACTCCCTACTATTTTAATAAATCAAACGTTTGGGTATTATTTATTTATCTTTGATTTAGCACCAATTAAAGCCCCTTACCTGACCTTTTCAGTTTTAGAGTTAGGACTTGCACCAACATTATATATTACGAATTTGTGACAGGTTGTAGTGGGTGTTAGCCCAAGTTTAAAAAATTATATTTATTATGGGCCTCAAGGACGTCTTTTTTTAGCTTTTTTGAAACGTGGTTTTTGACTAGGTGCTGTGTTCATTTACGCGATTAGCTTTATTTTACAAGCTCAAGAGTTTGTTCAAGGATTGAGTTTTTATGAAGCTAGTCTAGTGTTGGAGCAATTAGTTCTCTACCAATACATTCTTTATTGAGTAGTACAACAAATCGATCAAATGTGTTTGTTGAAAGGGTCTCAAATCCTTTTAACGTTATTCAGTGTTGAATTTTTGCTTCATTTGCGGAAATACATATGGATTCAAAACACGTATCTTTTTCTTATTGTATTATTGTTAATAACTCTACTTCTTATCTCGGTATATCGTCGTATTCCACTATGAAATCCGAATAAAAATAATAACCAATTCAGGTTGTTTTTTTTATACATACCTTTAATTAATAAAAATACTGAACTTGAATGTTTAAAAATTTCGGTGGTTAACAATTTGTCTGCAGATATTTTTATTTTCTTTTTTATCTTAAACCTGTTAACCCAGGGGTTAAATGTGTCGTTATATCTCGAAAGTTTTTTTTTTCTATATATCGGTTTCTCATTTATTAATAAACCTTTCACCCAAAAACGAACATTTAACACTTTTAAAACCAGTTTAACCTTACAAAAAAATATGCTATTTATTCCTGGCACCAAATTAGGTAAACCGACCCGCAATTATTTGGATTCAATTCTGACGAACTTGTATGCTTTGTCACAAATATATTTAATTCCCTTGCTTTATGCCGGACCCATCTTCTTTGCTCCATTATGGCCTTTGTATCTGCAGATAATTGGTTCTCTCTTATTATTTTACACCAGCCTTATGGACACGTTACTTACAATCAAAAAACTATATTTGTTAGTGTAATATTAGCACAACCCTAGGTGGTGTACCCAACCGGAAGTTGCTGAACTCTCTGTTCTTTTGGCCGAAATAGCTCAGTTGGTAGAGCAGTGGACTGAAGATCCTCGTGTCACCAGTTCAATTCTGGTTTTTGGTAGGGTCATCTGCATATACTAAAAGTTTTAAATTTGGGATGTAGCCAAGTGGTAAGGCTATGGACTTTGACTCCATCATTCGTAAGGTTCAATTCCTACCATCCCAGTATCAGAGACGATATAGCCAAGTGGTAAGGCAGGGGATTGCAAATCCTCTATCCTCAGTTCAAATCTGAGTATCGTCTAAATTTTCAGTGGAAATTTTTTATCTATCAAGGCGGGTATAGCCAAGTGGTAAAGGCAATGGTTTGTGATACCATGATTCACGAGTTCAAGTCTCGTTATTCGCCCAGAGACATTAGTTAACAAGTTTTCACGAAGACTCTGTAGCTTAGTTGGTTAGAGCATGGGATTCATAAGCCCAAGGTCGTAGGTTCAAATCCAACCAGAGTCAGGAGAGGTGGCTGAGTGGTCGAAAGCGGCAGATTGCTAATCTGTTACATAGTTCAATGTCAAGGGTTCAAACCCCTTTCTCTCTTAGGGTTATGAATAAGGAGGCTGTAGTTCAATGGTTAGAATACTACCCTGTCAAGGTAGGGGTTACGGGTTCAAGTCCCGCCAGTCTCGCGAGTAGATGGCGAAATGGTAAACGCATTATATTCAAAATATAACGAAGTTTAATTCTTGTGGGTTCGACTCCTTCTCTACTCAGCTTTGCATGTATTAAACCAAAGATAGGATACCTATGGCTGAGAGGTCGAAAGCACTAGACTCATAATCTAGCTCCAAATGGAATCGATGGTTCAAATCCATCTAGGTATAAAATTAAATATGAGGAAGAACGAAAATTAACGCCCTTCGTAATCTTACACAGCACAACAAAATAAATTCTCTTAGAAATCATTGCAATCCAGTACTTATAGCTCACTCAAAATAGGTGTTTATTACATAAAAGGTAGAATTTTTACTGTATTTGGGAAGTCTAACCAGTCGCAACATTTGTACCGATAAATACTCGGACCTTAAAAACCTACCGAATTTGTCAGGAGATAGTTAAATATAGTAAAAGATTAACCTGATTCACAGGTTTACAAACATTAAACTTGTCAAAAGCAAGAGCATGTCATAGCAAAATCCGTATTTGGATAAAACCAAAGGAGGGGTAGAGGTAAGTACTTTACTTTCAAATGCTGAGAAAGAGTTGCGGGGCCATTTTTGGGGATTTAATCATAAGCAGACTAAAAATTTTATTTTATAATTTAGATGTGTCTTAGAAATTTAAAACATCGTTGGAGGTGCAGCAAGTCATTAAGCCTTTGAACGACAAGAGAATTAAAGCTTTTTCCGAATAAGTTAAACCAGAAAAATTTAACACTATGATGAGATTTAGGAGTGGCATGGGTTAGATATTTCGCGAATATTTTGCAACGCAGGCCTTCGTGGAATCCTTACAAGAAATCTCCGCGACAACTGATTGGTTTTGAATCTAATGTATCGAAGTATGTTAAAACTCAGCCAAATAAAATTTTTTGCAGTATTAATAGGCACGGCTTTTTTTATACTGTTTTTCCCAAAGATTATTACGGCCAGCGGAGCGCCTATTTTAACTCACGTTCTAGTGGAAAGTCTGTTTTTTCCTTATACCTGACCTGCGGATGCAACTTTATTGTTATGGTGCTTAGCTTTTGTAACGTGTACATTCTTAGATCAATTCTTTTACATCAAACTATTGGGCCAAAAATGAGGGGGGCCTCTAAGCGTTCTACGAACCAATTTGCAAGAACATTATATGTACAAAACGTCAGAACAATTATCCGGAATATTTGCAGGCATTGTACATATAAGTTTAGTTCACTTAGGCCTCTTAACATTTTTAGACTATGGGTCAAAAAGCGAGGACATGTATACCGATCATATTTGTAGTTTTATTAATCAAATAACAAAAGGTTACTTATACCAGACGCTCATATATACAAGTTTTTTTCAGAATTATGGTTTAGAGAACGCTTTTACGGTTAATTTTGCCTTTACAGTAACTTTTTCATCGGTCGTAAATGTCGAATTTTTTCACAAAATTTTGGTAATGGACAGTTCTGGAAATACTGATCCGTGGGGGTTTAGCTGAAATATTGCACGAGCGTCCAATGTCGAAGCACTCTTCAACTGATTATCCCAGACACTTTGTTATATTCCATTGTGAATACATTTTATAAACTGTAATTTAGATCAAAGTGCATTATATCGTCATGATCTCTGCCTGGGATATGGGGTTAGTTGGTTTATTTCTTATAGCAAATCGTGGGATTGGTTTCGAATCAGTAGAGGCTTGTTTTGTAGTCGTTTGGTTTACAATCCTGCGCTTAAGGTACAACTATTTCTTAGCTTATTCACCATAAGTTTGATGTTAGGCCTCAAATATCGAATCAGCCAAGTCTATCGAAGAAGATTTTAGTCAGTTTTTAGGAGTTAGTTCTGGGGGGTCTTTTGCCTCGGAGAATAGGCCCCTTAAACCATTTTTCGAATTTACTTAGAAACTAAAAAGAAGATTTAAAATTTAAGATAAGATGTACACTGTTACTAAACTTTGGTTAGGTCGTACAGCTTTGAGTCTGGCTGCGTTTCAAAACGGGAAATTCACGCCAGAGCTACCCGCCGCCAACCAAGTCAAGCCCTGAAAGAATTTTGGAAAGACAGGCAATTAGTTGAACGCAACTGCCCGCAGGACATTCATGAGCTTGGTTTTCGAACAACTTAATTAAAAACCTAAATCAATGTTTGTTCTGTATCTCGATACTTATTCTATTATTTCATTTGACTTTGAGACCGTTTTTACAATTCACAGAAATTTTATGCAAATTAAGCGTGTTGCAGAGAGATTTAAGAGTTTGAAGGTGGTGAAGTTGGGGTTCAGAAACATCTCTCCATCCAGCAGAAGCCCATTTAAATAAAAGTAGATTATTTCATCCAACTGGGCTCGAACTAGAACAGGCAAAAAAAGTAAAGAAAGTATATAAGTTCCGATCTTTATTGCGATTGCATTTGCTCCTTAAAATTTAGGGAGAATAAAAGTCATCGTTAAAAGGTTACAAACTTTCTATTGCTGTTAACGATTACAAACCCTAGTTTTCTGAAATGCATAAACTCTAGTGTTCGTTTTTTTGGGTTTCTGATTAAAACTCAATAAAATTTTCATGTCCGGCAAGGTCTAGGATTTAATTTTTCTGGCTTTGTTAATTCGAGGCATTAGGGGTGGTTCTTTAAAAGTATAGCAAGAATTCAGAAGATTCAAAGCGTAAGTTAAAAACACACGATAGACTAGAAAAAGTCGAATTTGAAATGTTTAGTGAAAACTAAGGTAAGCTATATTTGAATGTTCTGAGCTTGGAGGGAATCGAACCCCCATCCTTATAGTTCGTAGCCATACGCTCTAATCCATTGAGCTACAAGCTCTTGGTCCTAGAACATTTTTTACTGTTTAACAGAATAATAAAAAAATATTAGAACGTTTTTATACCCGTTACTAACGATTATACCTAAAATTTTAAAATTAAACTTGTGGAAACTATTGTTTATTGTACGTTACTTTTCGGGACATTAATTGTATTGATTTCTGCTGTACTCTTTAGAGAAACGCCAGTAATTCCTCAAATTGAGTATGAAGATGAAGAGCTCTAATTTATTTTAATTTTTAAGAGAGGCTATTGGATTAATTAAGATTATTTGTGTGCATAGTCACTAAAAAGTTATTTTTTAATTTATGCATAATGTCGGGATTTATACAACATGTATAGGCTGTACTCAATGTGTTCGGGCTTGTCCTACTGAAGTACTAGATATGATGACTTGAGATCATTGTCGCGCTCAACAAATCGCGTGTTCAGATACGCTACAGGATTGTATTGGCTGTAAACGTTGTGAAACTGCATGTCCTACTGATTTTTTAAGTATTCGTGTGGAGTTAGGGACAGAAAATTATTACAGTATGGGTTTGGCGTATTAATTTCCATTTAATTGGAGGCATGTTAATTGACCTACCAATAAGTGGGTAAGGATAAATGATTTGTAACGATTTAAGCCCCGTAAAGTGCTTTAAGTTAGGGGTCTCAATTAACCTTTTGTAAGTTTGTTTAAAACAAACAATTTTTTTAGAGATAATGTTAACTCGTCTTAAGTTGGCTGCAACATATGCGTTTAATTCGTATAAGCAATCGGCCTTCAATAAATTCCCTTTTTATGTCGAGCTTCAGAGGAGGGTTGTTAAATGTAAGCTTATGGATCATCAAATATTTAATTTAAACGTTCGAAGTAAGTGTCAGGCAGAATATTTATGGTCGTTTTTTTCCTACTGCACTTATCGTTTACTCTTTAAGCTAAAGGACGACTGAGGGTTGCCACGCGATAAGGCGAGCGTTCCGCAGACTTACGGCCTTGGTATGGATTGAGATTGTGCTAACTTACCGGATTCACGATTTTTAATAGAACTGGTGACTACAGAACAAAAGCATTGAATTTTACTTCTTACTGGATATCGAGAAAAATTAAATGCAGAAGAAGCTGCATGATTTTCTACGCAGAAACTTTGAAACCGGTCTTATCGAATTTTGGGGCCCGTTCGTATACGGGAAGATGTTATTCGGACGCAAAGTAATGAACTACGCCCTGCTAGACTGGTGCTACGCAAGGCATTTCTTCCGCCATTAGTCAGAAGTGAATTAAGGCTTTTTTACCATAAAAAAAATACCTTTGATATTTATTATCCGAATTATTGATTAAACTTCAATAACGAATGATATCAATGTGATAGTGAACGCGCGATATTTAGAACGCGTGACCGCTGAGTTAACTTTTTCACGCAGTTTAAATGCACCCCGCCAACCTGGTGAAGAAAAGGAATACAAAACCAACCGGAAGACTGCCAACTAACATGAAACGAATCTTTTTGACACCAAAATATTAAAAAACTTCGAATCTTTCATAAACCTGGATTTTATCTGGAGCTTGATTCTCCATCTGACGATCTGTTTAAGCAGGCGCATATACCATTGACTACAGTAGATAAATTTCTAGAATTTAAACTACCCACCCCGTGATTTTGAATGGTGGATCATATCCCATTTTTACATTTGGCACAAGTTCCCAAATCATGATTAAACAATGTAAAAGATCTTCGTCTACTTTATGCCAACGAGATTCCTTTTTTAACCAAAGGTTGGGATCTTGAAATTTCAACCAAAGCTTTTTTAAAGCCTACGTCTCTAGGCCCCGTTAAAAAACGCACACCTATACCTTGATGGCTATGATTACTATCTATATTTCCGGCCTAAATATCCAAAGGGAATATTGACACGTTGATTGGTTAATGTTAAAATAACGCATGGGGGACCAACTAAGCTTCATCTGACAGATCCGCAGCATAACTATTGTGTATAATCTTGAAGGATTTGGAAATTAAATATCAGTCCGGTTCCTTAGGGTCACCTTTTTTTCTGATTTATATCATGACAACCCCTTCAGAGGGGTGGGGTAAATAGCTGAGGTCCTTAAAGTAATTATCTAGGAAAAGGGTTTTTAAGGGGTGTTAATTGTTTCTGCCGATAACAAAACATCAACTTTGCGAAATCATAGTCAGATAAAATCAAAGAATTTTTAGCTTGCTGCTAGAGTCCTTAAACGCTCACTTTTGCTTATTCGGGTGCGGGTGAACGTCCGAAAGCATTACTAAAAGATGAACGAACCTCTTTTGTTTGGCATTATAATAGGGTGTTTGACTGTAGTGTTTGTGGGCTTAAATATTTTATCTTATGGCCAACTTTTTCGAGGAAAGAAATTGCGGTAAACTAAGGAGTTTATAGGTTCGGTGTGTTGTTAATTATTGTTTTTACACAATAAGCTTCGAAGCTTATGATAGCCTTGGTTTTGGAAGTGTATAGAAATAATCTGTTCCCGAATACTTGAATAGACAGAATGTCTTTTTACACGAAAAGGAGTTGATTAAGGTCGGTTAAGAGAAACATGAGGGGTTGGAGGTTACACATAATCCATCTTCGCAGGTTGGTTTCTAGCGATATACATTATTGGATGAAAGTCTTAACCCGCCTCATAATCTCACACAAGGATCTTTTAGTACGCGGAGGGTACACTACCAAGGACAGTTCCTGATTTAGTTCAGAATGAACGAATCCCTAAATAAACATAAGCTTTGAAACTTGTTCGTCATTTCATACCTATGGTATTTCAACTCGTTCCCTTAGAAGACGCGCTTTCTGAGTGGAGACAAGATTTAGAGATATCATTTCTGCCGCGGGTCCTAATTTTCACATAGCAAGGATCCTCGCTAGCCTACTAGTTGTAGGAAAAGGTTTGAGCCATAAAGCTCAAATCTCTGTTGGTTGCGAGTTTTTAAAAAATGTACAAAAATCTTTGAAGTCTGTAAATGTTTAATTGGTTAAACAAAAGAATAGGCTTAAATAAATTAGCAGAAGATTTTTCTACAAAATTTGTACCCCCTCATGTGAATATTTTTTATTGCTTAGGAGGAATAACTTTTATTTCGTTATTAATCCAGATCGCGACAGGAGCAGCAATGACCTTTTATTATAAACCAAGTGTTGTAGATGCATTATCCTCGGTCGATGCTATCATGAATTCTATTAACTTCGGGTGACTTGTTCGGTCTTTACATAAGTGAAGCGCAAGTATGATGGTATTATCTATGATCTTACATATTTTTCGAGTCTTTATTACGGGCGGGTTTAAAGCACCACGAGAGTTAACATGAGTAACGGGAGTATTACTGGCTATTTTAACGGTTTCGTTTGGAGTGACTGGTTATTCGTTACCATGAGATCAAGTCGGTTATTGAGCATGTAAAATTGTAACGGGTGTGCCCGAAGTTATTCCCTTCATCGGCCCAGTTTTAGTCCTTTTTTTACGCGGGGATGTAAATATTGGCCAGTATACGTTAACCCGCTTTTATAGCTTACATACATTTTTTTTACCTTTTATTGTTGTCATTGCCCTGTTAGCACATTTTTTAATGATTCGCAATCAAGGAATTTCTGGCCCTTCTTAAAAACATTTCTCCAAGATCCTATAAGCGGCCGGCGTTGGTTCGGGCGTAGTAATCTTATTGATACAGAAGGCTCTCCATTCTCACACTTTGGAGTAATGGCGGCTTGTACAGAGTGCGCCTAACGTTTTATCTTTTAGTAAGAAGTTTCTTCGCGCTTAAATCACTTTAAGATGATTAAAACGTTTAGTGATTTTTTTCAAGGGGACCCTACACCTGTAACTTTAAAAAAAACAACTCGAATAGGAACTTTTTTGAAATCCTTGGATCTTTATTCTGGCTTAGGGAGTACCAACGATGCTGCTCCGTGAGGGACTTCGGTTTTAATGGTTGCACTAATTAGTTTACTCTTTCTTTTTTTGTGAACATTATTATTAATTTGCAATCAAACGGTACAAGTGGACTTTATCACTGTCGACTGAGCCTAACCTTGCTCCTAAAGAGGCACATGGTCTAGGCGTTTGAGAGAAATCATTATTTGCAAAATTAGTAAATTTCAAGCAATACCTCTCTTTGTAAAGCGTCAGATGGCGTCATACTAAGCAAAACATTACCAGAGCTACAATTAGGCGAGCTTGTTCTTTTTGATACGGGGTACAAAGGAATCGCCCTTACCCTAAGTCAGAAAGAAACCTGCATCTTGTTACTCGGAAAACCCTTAGCTTTAATTTCACTGACTAATGGGACCTCTATCTGACCTACAGAACACTTATTAAAAGTACCAGTGGGTAAAAGATTATTAGGTTGTGTCGTAGATCCTTTGGGAACTATATTAAAGTTACCTTCGGCTAACACCAAAAAATCAAAAAAAAAATTACCTTATCGACGAATCGAGACCGCCTCCCCCGGCATAATTATGCGTCAGTCCGTGGACACACCTGTATTAACGGGTATTTTAGTTGTCGATAATTTAGTGCCTATTGGGCGAGGTCAACGTGAATTAATTATAGGAGATCGCCAGACGGGAAAAACTTCAATTGCAATTGACACCATACTTAATCAAAATTGCGTTGACGGCATTGAATATTGTATTTATGTAAATATCGGACAACGAAGTGTAACGGTCGGTGAAATTCGTAAAGTTTTGGAAGAAGGGGGCGCTTTAAAATATACTGTTTTAATTAATGCAGCTTCTGATGCCGGAGCCGCTTTACAGTATATTGCACCCTTCGTGGGAACAACCCAGGCTGAGTACTTTTTGTACAGTGGGCATGATTGTCTGATTATTTATGATGACCTCTCAAAACACGCTCAAGCTTATAGGGAGCTATCACTGATTTTACGTCGTCCTCCAGGTCGCGAAGCATATCCTGGCGATATTTTTTATCTTCATTCTCGTCTACTTGAGCGCGCTTCCAAGTTGACGTCTTTTCTAGGAGGAGGTAGCTTAACTGCACTACCGGTAATAGAAACCCAAGGGAACGACGTCTCCGCTTATATCCCAACCAATGTTATTAGCATTACTGACGGCCAAATTTATCTCTCCCAAGAGTTATTTAATAGTGGGATAAGACCAGCTCTAAATGTCGGTTTATCAGTTTCACGGGTTGGTTCGGCGGCACAACCAAAACCCATAAAAAAATTGGTAGGCCCTTTGAAAATAACATTGGCACAATTTATTGAGTTAAAATCATTTGCTCAATTCTCAACTGAATTAGATGATGCTACAGCCATGATTTTGCAGAACGGCGAAAGGTTACAGATAGCTTTAACTCAAAGACAAGGGCGTCCTTATCATTTAGTACAAAGTTTTATTAGAACCTACGTAACTGTCAATTCATTTTTAAACAATATCGAACCTGCGGCTGTTTTACGTATACTTGATCTAGTGGTC
Source organism: Chromera velia (assembly GCA_018398765.1). NCBI lineage: Eukaryota > Chromeraceae > Chromera > Chromera velia. The sequence goes on along the minus strand of JAHBMJ010000214.1, from coordinate 529 downwards.
TATACATATTTGTGATTTATTTATTCCCAATGGAGTGAGTGAATCGTGGACTCTAGTGGAAACACTAAGATGGAATCTTATTTTAACAGTTTAAGGAGAAATTTGCGTCGTTCGGTTGGTAGGGAAAAGAAGTTATTACTCATGATAGGGTCGTTAAATCAAAAAGCATATTTGAAAAGTTTTGCCCAAGCACTGGGAATTCAATTTTTGGAAGCCAAAGTGGGACCTTCTAATCAAATGGAACTTTTAATTGGTGAAATCTTTCCAGAAATTGCGACCTTTTTAGAAGAAGAGGCACAGAAAAGACGGGCGGAGGAAGAGGCTCTCGAAAAGCAAAGCCAAAAGCAAAATAACTAGAATCGTGGATCTTTAAGTACATAAAACCTGCCTTTTCTAAGAGAATTCAAAACGTCCTATTTCTTTCGTAATCTGTGAGTAAAATCTTAAATCGAGTTACTAACTCAATCTGGTAGAGTATTCGGCTTTTAACCGACTAGTTCTGGGTTCAAATCCCAGGTAACTCATTTTC